>JAVTVY010003456.1:0-32398 GCA_036873755.1 Hanleya hanleyi
GAGAAAGCCTGCCTAGATTATACCTGAAGCGCTATTTTCCGGAAGCAGGTGGAAAGAAGACCAGGTTCGATTAAAATAATCCACAGTGTGTCCATTACTATACTATTGAGGTTATTCCATACTGTATTCCATACAGGAGTTATCTCCCCCTGGAATGAGATTTCGGTGGATATTATGGCAGAACGAGGTCCTATCAGAATGATATAAATTTGCCAGTATAAATTTTCTTTACAAGAGAACCCATTTACAGTCCATAAAGGATGGAATGGATGTATATTATTATGGTTTTACAAATTATTTCTCAAGTTTCTGAAGTATTTCCCATGTTTCTAAGAGAAAATCGAGTGCAAAATTACCAATAATTTGACTTGGTTACATCGCTTATTTGCATTTTCCCGCGTTTCTGCTATCATTGGAAAGCGGAAAAGTAACCACAGCCTTCATATTGCCGAATGGATGACCATTATTAAGAAGAAATAGGTTAATTTTGAGTTTTGTTCTCGAAAATCCTGCTAGAATTGGCAAAATTGATCAAAACAAAGATGGGGTAGGGGGAAAGTTATCGGTCGGATTTCCAAAAATAATATGTATAACTGGCAAGTGTTGTATACCGCCATACTCACAAACACTCTGCGATTACGATACATGTGAATAATTAATTTCGTAAAAAACATCCTGCCCCTTAAGGCATAATAGTGGAGTCTATGCATTATCTTAATGTAGACTCCGTTACGGAGCGGAGATGTATCATTACGCCAGATTGTTTAATTTTGACTGCCTAGTTATACCTGAAGCGCTATTTTCAGAAGCAGGTGGAAAGAAGACCAGGAGTTCGATTAAAATAATCCACAGTGTGTCCATTAGTATGAAATTGAGGTTACTGCATACTGTATTTCATACAGGAGTTATCTCCCCCTGGACTGAGATTTCGGTGGATATTATGGCAGAACGAGGGGTCTATCAGAGATGATATAAATTTGCAGTGTAAATTTCTTTAGAGAGAACCCATTTACAGTCATAAAGGATGGAATGGATGTATATTATTATGGTTTAAATTATTTCAAGTTCTGGAAATGTTTCCCATGTTTCTAAAGAGAAAGGGTGGAGTGCAAAATTACCAATAATTGACTAGTTACATCTAGCTTATTTGCATTTTCCCGCACGTTTCTGCTATCATTGAAGGCGCGGAAAAGTAACCACGGCCTTCATATTGCCGAATGGATACATTATTAAGAAGAAATGGTTAATTTTTGAGTTTTTGTTCTTCTGAAATCCTGCACTAGAATTGACAAAGTGATCAAAAACAAAGATAGGGTAGGGGAAAGTTATCAAGTCCAAGTTTCCAAAATAATATATATAACTTTGTAGGCTGTTGTATACCGCCATACTCGCAAACACACTGAGATTACCATACATGTGAATAATTAATTTCGTAAAAAACATCCTGCCCCTTAATTAAGGTGGGCCTCCGCAGTTTCGTAGTAATGGCTCCTCTCTAATTTCATAATACGATAGACTGCCCTTGTTCTGCTACATCATAATTCTTCTTGTCTTCTTAATAGCTTATATCTATAATGCCATCCTATTCAGCATTACCAACGCTGCAAACAAGTACGTACAAATCGAGTGCTGGCTTCGTCTACACGCTGATCGGGATCATGGAGTAAAGTTTGTCCTGCCTCAGTTATGCCCCTTGGGTGTGACTAAAAATCGGGACTCATTTACGGGAAGAAAATCTGACAAAAAACGTTTAGGTTAATATCCACTTTTTTTTGCCTTTTTAAGTTGAGACCGGACCAGGGAACGTGAGTAAGAAGTTTAATTGAAATCGCTCTTACAGATTTTTCTGGAAATTGAGCCGAATTTGACCATTTTTCGACATTTTTAAGGGGTTTTCTAGGAAAAATGAAGCAAGCATGGAGAATGTTCGAGTTAAATTTTTCTATAACATAGCAGTGTTATATCTTAAAATAATAGTTTCATCATGCTCTTTCAGAAAATATATACATATAAGTGATTTGGGTTTAAGGTTTTGCATTAGCTGGTAGCTAAAACTGGACCCATAGTCTATTTCCATGCCAGATCAAAAGAATCTCGGAGTGCACCCTTAGAAGGGTACTTAATAGTGGAGTCACATTTCTGTTATGAGCTCCGTTGGAACGGAGATGTGGCCCTTAGATTTATTTAATTTTGACTGCCTAGTTATACCTGAAGCGCTATTTTCGGAAGCAGGTGGAAAGAAGACCAGGAGTTCGATTAAAATAATCCAGTGTGTCCATTAGTATACAATTGAGGTTACTGCATACTGTATTCCATACAGGAGTTATCTCCCCCTGGACGGAGATTTCGGTGGATATTATGGCAGAACGAGGTCCTATCAGAATGATATAAATTTGCCAGTGTAAATTTCTTTACAAGAGAACCCATTTACAGTCCATAAAGGATGGAATGGACGTATATTATTATGGTTTTGCAAATTATTTCTCAAGTTTCTGAAGTATTTCCCATGTTTCTAAGAGAAAATTGAGTGCAAAATTACCAATAATTTGACTTAGTTACATCGCTTATTTGCATTTTCCCGCGTTTCTGCTATCATTGGAAAGCGGAAAAGTAACCACGGCCTTCATATTGCCGAATGGATGACCATTATTAAGAAGAAATAGGTTAATTTTGAGTTTTGTTCTCGAAAATCCTGCTAGAATTGACAAAAGTGATCAAAACAAAGATGGGGTAGGGGGAAAGTTATCAGTCGGATTTCCCAAAATAATATGTATAACTGGCAAGTGTTGTATACCGCCATACTCGCAAACACTCTGAGATTACGATACATGTGAATAATTAATTTCGTAAAAAACATCCTGCCCCTTAAGGTGGCCCTCCGCAGTTTCGTAGTAATGGCCCCTCTCTAATTTCATAATACGATAGACTGCCCTTGTTCTGCTACATCATAATTCTTCTTGTCTTCTTAATGGCTTATATCTATAATGCCATCCTATTCAGCATTATCAACGCTGCAAACGAGTACGTACAAATCGAGTGCTGGCTTCGTCTACACGCTGATCGGGATCATGGAGTAAAGTTTGTCCTGCCTCAGTTATGCCCCTTGGGTGTGCCTAAAAATCGGGACTCATTTACGGGAAGAAAATCTGACAAAAAACGGTTAGGTTAATATCCCCTTTTTTGCCTTTTTAAGTTGAGACCGGACCAGGGAACGTGAGTAAGAAGTTTAATTGAAATCGCTCTTACAGATTTTTCTGGAAATTGAGCCGAATTTGACCATTTTCGACATTTTTAAGGGGTTTTCTAGGAAAAATGAAGCAAGCATGGAGGAGAATGTTCGAGTTAAATTTTTCTATAACATAGCAGTGTTATATCTTAAAATAATAGTTTCATCATGCTCTTTCAGAAAATATATATATATAAGTGATTTGGGTTGAAGGTTTTGCGACAACTGGTGGCCTAAAAACGGACCCATAGTCTATTCCATGCCGAATAAAAGAATCTCCGGAGTGCACCCTGAAAGCTTTGCTTTGACACCTCACACGACGCATTCGGACCAAGAATGGTCCCTCAATCGCTCAAACACATCCCCACGCACCTCCAGAATGACCACTTTACTTACTACACCACAACTGCGGATGTTCAGATTGGCGCGACTTTCAATAAAAAACATGCCAGTCTGTCTCTACCCCACGAAAGCTTCACTAGGACACCTAAACCGGGCCATTTATGGTCCCTTTCTATCCCAAACACCTTACTTCACACCCTCAAAATTCCCACTTTGGCTACTACACCTACTGATGACGTCAAAAATGGCGTCACAGATGACAGGGACACCCCTCAATTATCACGAAACATTGTTCTGACGTATATGTATACTACATATATTTACGGAACTATGAATATCACCACAGTAAATATCCAGACAATGTCGAGTCAGAACATACCAGGAGAGCGGGTATGTTTATGGACATCTTCTTGCACAGATTGGCGGGACTTCCAATGAAAACAAGCCAGTCTGACCCACGAGAGCTTCACACTGATACCCCACACGGTCCATTTGACCAGGGATGGTCCCTCAATCACTCAACAAACCTTCACGAATCCCCAAAAATGCCTGCTTTGTATAGTACGGCCAGACTGCGCATGCGCAAAATGATGAAAACAGACCATACATTAGTCCAGACGGATCCCACTCACTCACTCACCGTCGTTAGTGCGTCCATGCGTTGACGGGCGTTGTGGACGCCTCAAGGGCGTTGTGCACGTCTCACTCACTCATTCATTCACTCACTCACACACACGCGCGCATACACTCACAGGTAAATCTATCAGGTAGCTGGATGGAAAAAAGGCCATCATCTACTCCAAACGCACTCCATTGCACCTCCGAAACTTCCGCTTTCGCTACTACTCGTACTGATGACGTCAGCGATGACGTCACAGATGACATGGAAAAACCTCAAGTCGTGGTCTACACCCCGAGAGCTACAACATGACACCCCACACGACACATTCGGACCAAGGATGGTCCATCTTTACCCCAAACACACCCCCACGCACCCCCAAAATGCCCGTTTTCGCTACTACTCGTACTGATGACGTCACAGATGACATGGATATCCCTCAAATCGGGATCTACATCCCGAGAGCTACAAGTTGACAACCCACAGGACGCATTCGCACCAAGGATGGTATTAGGGCAGGAAATGTGTGATTCAATGGGCATTGACCGCCATTTTGGATTTTGGGGGCCATATTCAATTTTCAGACCAATTAAAAATCATTCCAAAATTAACTAATTATTCATACCCCTCGCAGGACTAGAAGAAAACCTAGTTTTTGGTTAGAAAATTGATTTTCGAGCAGGAAATTGTGAGCTTATATGGGAACTGGCGGCCATTTTGGATTTTGGCCGCCATATTGGATTTGAGGCCAAATCCAGGGTGGCCCCTCAGCTAAATTGAAAGGGCATAAGTTAAGGATGACGGAACCACTGAGAAAACTTTGACAGGAAAAAATGTTAGTTTTTTCTTGGCTGGGACCTGTCTATTAGATACGCTAGCTCGGGAGCTAAAAGACCAATGATAATTTCAAACGAGCACAAAATCTAATCAAAAGTTCTGTAGGTGAGTTCAATCATTCCGTGAGAGCAAAGCACAAATTCCTTACATATAGATTTGTTTGTAAAAAGAAGTCATGGCACTGAGAGGCAATCCGAACTATAGCCTATACTGAAATGAGTATCACGACAGTGGACCAGTCATATTTCAGTATTATATGCTACACATATAGAAGTCATGGACCAATCACTACTCAGTATTGCATGCAGGGGCAGATGTCATAAAATAATCCGAACACTTCACTGGAAATTGAAGTACTGCGTCCGTCGGAGTCCAGGCCAGGTCAGGCCAAGCTCAAGGGAGATTTTCGTGATTCGAAATGTGCTCTTTCAGGACATGATGTTGAATTGCTTCATCTACCAACATGATTGGGTATCCTTTTCTGTCTTAGATTACGTAAATGGTGATTAAGTATCATATATCTAATCTAGTGATGTAAATTCTGCAGATGAAATTTGCTTCAGAAGTTCGGGTCAAATGACCATAGTTCCGGCGTCGTACCGTGATACAGGTTATACAAACGGGACAGCTGGTCGATATTATTAGTTACACGGTTTGTCAGTGACCCAATACAGAAATATATGGGGTCAGTAAAACTTATTTTGGGCGAGGCGTCAGCCTGCAACCAGAAGCACGCTAACGATGGAGATGCAACACGTTAATTGGATTGGATAGCGTCTCATATTGCAAAAATATATCTGTTCCTGCTTATTTATCAAACACCATGTGGACGATCTCCTTGCTTTGGATTATTGCTGTTGTTAAATCTTGTTATTCGTCTAATTCAAGGGAATATTTTAGCTCGAAGCAGACTTTGTTAGAACTGATATGTTTAGCTAATCATCTTAGCTCATTTGTTGAGTCTATTTGCATAATGCTTGACAAACAACATGATAATGGTTACATTTAATGACGATAATATGAGGTTATCCGACATTAAAATTTATCAGGGTTTTTTTCCGTTCAATTTAAGATAATTATACTACCAGGAAATACACGTTGTGAGTAACTGGCTTCTGTACACAATAACACTGCACGTTAAGCTTGGATCAATCCTGGTAGCATGATCCTGATCTCAATAATGAATACTATGTATTCTAAATATGCTGTCATACAAAAAGCGTCGTTTGTATCATTTTTTAGGGGTACGCATCCGTTGAAATCCAATTTCTTCAAGCAAACATTGATTATTTCAGGCCCATTTCCAATCGTTCTGTGAGATTCAACATAAATTTTCTGTCTTGCGGAGAGAAGGAACCCCCCAAAAGCGATTGTTTTATCTCCTAATTTCTCCAATAATTTTTCAATTGAGCCCTCCTCAAGGGTGTATACTAGAATCAGTGTCACTAAACAGTACACTCTCCCCCCAAGAGAACCCCAGGTCGAGGCAGAACAATAGCCCAGCTCTAGGTCTTGCGAGTTGCCTGGCAATACCAAGGAACAAAAGAACAGAGAACAAACGCTCGCGCAAACCTGTATTCGGAGGGTTAGCCTACAGCATACAGTTCTATACCTTCAGTATGTACACGCTTAAAACTAAAGTGTTGAAACTTACTCGTAAAGTGTTGAAGTAACCCTTTAAGTGTGTCCACAGGGACTGCTCTTTAAGTGTTGTCCCTGTGGACACACTTAAAGGGTTATTTCAACACTTTACGAGTAAGTTTCAACACTTTAGTTTTAAGCGTGTACATGTATTTAGCCCAGTGCGATGTACAGAAATATGTGCAAATCGACCTAAGCCAAACCGAACGAAAAACGAACCAACTACAAACTAAACCAAACCAACAAGGAAATATATACACCAGAAGAGTACGAAATATTTGCAGACAGCGAACAAACAAAGAAAATAAGAGAGAGACAGGAAAAGATCGCCGACCCTCTCTGTCACAAAGACCGAGACGGTAGTAATGGAAGACCTCTGCCCTCCCAAACCGGGTCGAACCGACAAAGACAAAAAAAATATATTACACACAAATCAGAGCTAAGATCAGCTGAAATACACAGTATTAGTCAAATTTCTCGGAGCGAAGTGTAAACACATCCGACTCCTAATCGCTCTACATCCGGCCACTATAATTGGAATGATATGCAATGAGTGGAAATTTTTTTACATCTGGCGACTAAAAAGCAACCATATGACTCTACAGGAAAGCTTCCCTCGGCACCTCTTATTCGGACCCGAGAATATGGTGGATTCTCGGACGCAGCCTTAGTATCTCAGCCGCCCTTTCATTGCAGCTATTCGTGTGGAGAAAATGAAATATCCCCGCGGCCCCTGGCACCGACCTATGCGGAATTAGATACGTTAGCTCGGGAGCTAAAAGACCAATGATAATTTCAAACGAGCGCAAAATCTAAACAAAAGTTCTGTAGGTGAGTTCAATCATACCGTGAGAGCAAAGCACAAATTTCTTACATATAGACTTGCATGTAAAAAGAAGTCATGGCACTGAGAGGCAATCCGCACTGTAGCCTATACTCAGATGAGTATCACGACAGTGGACCAGTCATATTTCAGTATTATATGCTACGCATATAGAAGTCATGATAATCGGACCGATCACTACTAAGTATTGTATGCAGGGGCAGATGTCATGAAATAAACCGAACACTTCAATATTTACACCCGAAACTGCGTCCGTCGGAGCCCAGGTCGGGTCAGGCCGTGCTCACGGGACATTTGCGTGCTTCGAAGTGTGCTCTTTCAGAACAAGATGTTGAATTGCTTCATCTACCAACATGATTGGGTATCCTTTTCTGTCTTAGATTACGTAAATGGTGATTAAATATCATATATCTAATCTAGTGATGTAAATTCTGCAGGTGAAATTTGCTTCAGAATTTCGGGTCAAATGACCCTAGTTTCGGCGTCGTACCGCGATACAGGTTTACAAACGGGACAGCTGGTCGATATTATTAGTTACACGGTTTATCATTGACCCAATACAGAAATATATGGGGTCAGTAAAACTTATATTGGGCGAGGCGTCAGCCTGCATCAGAAGCACGCTAACGATGGAGATGCAACACGTTAATTGGATTGGATAGCGTCTCATATTGCGCACCCCTTAGGGTAGACAAACATATATCTGTTCCTGCTTATTTATCAAACATCATGTGGACGATCTCCTTGCTTTGGATTATTGATGTTGTTAAATCTTGTTATTCGTCTAATTCAAGGGAATATTTTAGCTCGAAGCAGACTAGATATGTTAGAACTGATATGTTTAGCTAATCATCTTAGCTCATTCGTTGAGTCTATTTGCATAATGCTTGACAAAGAACATGATAATGGTTACATTTAATGACGATAATATGAGGTTATCCGACATTCAAATTTATCATGTTTTTTATTCGTTCAATTTAAGACAATTATACTATCACGAAATACACGTTGCCGGTGAGTAGCTGGCTTCTGTACACAATAACATTTCACATTAGACTTGGATCAATCCTACTAGCATGGTCCTGTGCTCAGTAATGAATACTATGTATTCCAAATATGCTGCCATGCAAAAAGCGTCGTTTGTATCATTTTTGGAGGTACGCATCTGTTGAAATCCAATTTCTTCAAGCAAACATTGATTATTTCAGGCCCATTTGAAATCCTACTGTGACATTCAAAATAAATTTTCTGTCTTGAGGAGAGAAAGAACCCCCCCCCCCCCACTCCTCCAAAATGATTGTTTTATCTTTTAATTTTTCCTATAATTATGCAAAATCCAATGCTTAGTTACACCAGTATGCACACTAATTCACCTCATATACTCAGCACCTCATCTTTGATAACATTCTGCAAGTTGTGGGAAATCTGCATTTTTTATGGAACATTGCGGCAATATTTGACGCCATATTTGATTTTGGGGTATAATATTGTCAATTTTCAAGCACAATAATACCCTATTACTTTCTGTCACATACTGAAGCAAATTAGCACAGTATACGTAGCATAGTGAGTTGAATGGGTCAATAAAACGGGAATTGAAATATAACTCATGATGAGGGGCAATACGTGTCCAGGCTACATCTACCCCAAATTTTTGGCACAGCTGGATTATGATAGGACATAAGCCAGTGTATCTGAAAAAAAATCCCAGCGCACTGAAACATCACGATGTATATAGGCGACAATGGCAAGAACATGTACTCAACATGTATGTATTCAATATGTATTAAATTGATTTAAATTTGAATAAAAGGATCGTTTGTTCAAATGGGGCCCCATGTTTAATCCCTTATCCGTGTAAAGAGCAAACCATTTTCTAACGGTATCGTAGCCAAGAACATTACACGAATGTTTCTCGTATGTTATGCTTTTATTCTAAATGTTCCTGTGATATCATTGAATAGTATGGTCATACCTGTGTTAAACTATACCTCTCAACATAAGCATATTGTCTGGACCAATAATTTTGACAAGCTGTAACTTACAAGAACGGTTGACCTATCAAATATATATCAAATTTGCTGTACAATATTCCATTGGGAATTTATCAGTCAGTACTCATCCATAAATAAGAATAACATCAGGCGTCCATTAGTCTGTCCTCATCCATAAAGAATATTGGCATGATCCATACTCAAAACAACATTCACAGTTCTCAAAGATTCAATAAACTTGGTGAAATAACTAATGTTTCTTTAAATTTCTAACAATTGAGAATAACAATGTGATGCATAATATTGCCAAAAATGTTAATCAAGATTGAATATTATAAATAAATTTGAATAATCAAGTGCTATATTGGCGAAAATCTGCTTTCTCTGAATCATCGTAGTAAAGTTTCTAATGTTAGATACTCTTTTCAAGAACGGTACATAAGTATTCAATATCGATATGCGGCTAGGACGGTACATAAGTATTCAATATCGATATGCGGCTAGGACGGTACATAAGTATTCAATATCGATATGCGGCTAGGACGGTACATAAGTATTCAATATCGATATGCGGCTAGAACGGTACATAAGTATTCAATATCGATATGCGGCTAGAACGGTACATAAGTATTCAATATCGATATGCGGCTAGGACGGTACATAAGTATTCAATATCGATATGCGGCTAGGACGGTACATAAGTATTCAATATCGATATGCGGCTAGGACGGTACATAAGTATTCAATATCGATATGCGGCTAGGACGGTACATAAGTATTCAATATCGATATGCGGCTAGAACGGTACATAAGTATTCAATATCGATATGCGGCTAGGAAGTCACTGGGTTGCCAACAAATGTTATACTCTACAAGAATGAGTTAATGTTATACTCTACAAGAACGAGTTAATGTTATACTCTACAAGAATGAGTTAATGTTATACTCTACAAGAAAGAGTTAATGTTATACTCTACAAGAATGAGTTAATGTTATACTCAAGAATGAGTTAATGTTATACTCTACAAGAATGAGTTAATGTTATACTCTACAAGAATGAGTTAATGTTATACTCTACAAGAATGAGTTAATGTTATACTCAAGAATGAGTTAATGTTATACTCTACAAGAATGAGTTAATGTTATACTCTACAAGAATGAGTTAATGTTATACTCTACAAGAATGAGTTAATGTTATACTCTACAAGAATGAGTTAATGTTATACTCTACAAGAATGAGTTAATGTTATACTCTACAAGAAAGAGTTAATGTTATACTCTACAAGAATGAGTTAATGTTATACTCTACAAGAATGAGTTAATGTTATACTCTACAAGAATGAGTTAATGTTATACTCAAGAATGAGTTAATGTTATACTCTACAAGAATGAGTTAATGTTATACTCTACAAGAATGAGTTAATGTTATACTCTACAAGAATGAGTTAATGTTATACTCTACAAGAATGAGTTAATGTTATACTCTACAAGAATGAGTTAATGTTATACTCTACAAGAATGAGTTAATGTTATACTCTACAAGAATGAGTTAATGTTATACTCTACAAGAATGAGTTAATGTTATACTCTACAAGAATGAGTTAATGTTATACTCAAGAATGAGTTAATGTTATACTCTACAAGAATGAGTTAATGTTATACTCTACAAGAATGAGTTAATGTTATACTCTACAAGAATGAGTTAATGTTATACTCTACAAGAATGAGTTAATGTTATACTCTACAAGAATGAGTTAATGTTATACTCTACAAGAATGAGTTAATGCTATACTCTACAAGAATGAGTTAATGTTATACTCTACAAGAATGAGTTAATTATAATCGGATTTGATTCATATTTCCTGTAATCTTCCTTTCTGACGTAGAATGACTTGCGTTGTAAAAGCTTGCGTTTTCGGCGTCTGGCTGATACATTTGTGGGAGCTTGGGATCAACTAATGGCCGTGAGATAAGATTTATCAATGGCTTGTGTGACAAAAACAGTCTAAGCTTTATAACAAATACACCAACACAGAGACAGGCATTGACACATTTAGCACCCAGACTGATCCTTCAAAATACCCCGAAGGCAGGATTGGTATTCTCAATTAACTGAACGTATTTTATTGTGTATTTATTTCATACTTGGATTCGCTTACTATTAGCTGTGGAAGGTAATTCCCAAATTAAACATCCATGTGGTACGTGTTCGTCTCTTACCTGTCTTTTAACACATAGCCCTTATCGTATATGAAACGCCCCAGTCATTCGTCCTGCCTGAATACGTGTGATTGTGTTAAATTGGAAACTATTCTGAGTTTGCTCATAAGATAGATTTCTCAGACATTAAGAATATGATCAGCGATACGGATTTGATATTTTTGGAACATCATGATGTCTTGCCGGCATCATTGAAAACTGTTAACCGTTTTTTTCTTTCAGAAAACTAACCTATGTTTATGTATGATTGCCTTTTAGAATTTGGTGCTAACGCTGTAAAATGGAACAGGTCTTTGGATTATAGACGCGGATATTCTTTAATGGGCGACGGCTGAATTATGACTGACGGACCAGACGCTTGTAATTGGGCAAACCTATATATAGTACATAAACTACAGTTCATGTGGTAGTTTTATCGATCGATGTTTTCTGAAGAAATGCCAGAAGTTGGTTAAATGCAGAAATAATTCCCTATCATATAAGAGTTATATTGTTAGAGACACATAAGCCGTCATTTTGCGGATTACCAGCGGCTAAGATTAATTCCATTCTGGCAGAATTAAAACAACATTTGGTAGCAGTTTAGTCTAATAATGGAACGTTGCTTCCAAATAAACGTGGGAAATCAATTTACTTCCGCGATTGAATGGAGGGTATACAAATAGACTACGATGGACTTCCAGTTATGAATATTAGAAGAAAATGGTGTCAAACACAGATGTTCAGCGCATGTAGTTGATGGAAATGTGTTACCCGCAAGAAGGAGACTTACACTGGCTTGCCATGTCGAATCCTTTCTTTTTGCTCTTCAGCTTTCAAGTGACCGAAGAATTGACGCATTGCGTACAGACATGACAATTAATAAATGTTTGAGTTGAAATGACTCCATACTCAATCAAATTCATTCTAATCGACGTATTCTTGCTGAAACTAGGAAGGTAACATAATAGCAGAAATAATGGCGTGGGAAGGGAGTAAAATCTTGCCAGCAAATGCCAGTGACAGCTCAAGGGATCTATTCTCGGGAGAAGGGAGACAATTTCGGTCCAGTGGAAGCAAGTGTTGTCTTAGATTTCTCATTCTTTGTGGTTATCACGGTATTTTAGATAATCGAGGTGATGCTTTCAAAGCACATCATGAATACGACTGTGATTTAGAAACTGTCCGTGTCGTGATGTCAGTTTGTTGGACAGTGTCCTGACTCGAGCAATTGAATAGTCGCCATTCATACGTTTGTACAGAACAGACTCGTACCTTCAGGCTGAACAGGTTTAATGTGCAATTTTTAGGAGAAAAAAGGCAAAATCAACAAAAAACGCAATTTTTATTAAATCGTTGACAGAAATGTGAATTACCAACAACGTCGATATAAGCTTACTTTTACTAGCATGTTCTTTCATGTGGAAAATGGAAGCTAATTTTTATCAAAGCGTTTATGCTGAAAATCTTCGGCACACACTATTCGAGAAATTTTGATCAGATTTTTTGGAATCTTCCTCATGAATGATTTTACAGATAAAGACAATTTAAGCTGATCCCCATAATTTAATGCGCGAGGTTCTTTTGCCCGGTCTCAATTGCATGGAGGTACTCGTCCACTTATAACGCGCCCATAGTGTTAAGCTGGCGGATTGAATAAACACGTTTTCTGTACATTTTACAGAGTTTCTGACTTAATGGCCTACACTGTCACGAGGATTGGGGGTCATTAATCCAATATATTTGCGTATAGATGTGACGGTGTAGTCACTATCGGTGTAGTCGCTATCGGGGTAGTCGCTGTCAGTGTAGTCGCGGTCATTGTAGTCGCTATCAGTGTAATCGCTGTCAGTGTAGTCGCGGTCATTGTAGTCGCTATCAGTGTAATCGCTGTCAGTGTAGTCGCTGTCAGTATAGTCAATATCAGTGTAGTCGCTGTGATTGTACTTGCAGGCAAAAGGCCAAACATGCGGTGCGTGCGGAAAACGTAACCACCTCAGTCACATGTGCCGTTCATCAAAACAAGCCAAGATTAAACAAGTAGCAGAAAGAGGAAAATGTTTTCCTTTATGGTATATCATCTGGAAACTATTGCAACGCTTTCAAAGGCTGTTCTATTTCACTGACAGTGTAGAAAACAATCTACTCATTAATTTGGAGGCAAAGGTGTCGATTTTAAACGAAACTGGAAATTCTTCAAAATCACCCATCACCATCCCCCCTCCCACACAGACTTTTGTTAAGGGTTAGATCTCTCATGTATATTCAGTCATATTTCACACATCACGATTATGCAATACGCCCGGCGGTAACTGTTTAACTGACCTGTAGTTGCCACGCCCACTAGAATACGTCAACTTTATTAAGTGTCAATCACAATTATCCAGCCAATCACTGACTTCTTTTGAGTCGCCTTTGACCAGTCATATTGAGCCCGCGACGTCTGAATTCAGACAGTTTTGGTTTCTACATCCGACCAGCGAAGACGTGCAATATTGGGTTTGGTAGCTATGTATTAAATGTATATTTTCTAGTTGGCTATGCCTCGAAGTTCATACTGTTCATCATGGTTATATATAATGTAAGTATGTATAAATCTATTTGACAGAACATGATCATCTTGCATCCATGTTTCTAGCCACACGATCCAGGAATATGTTTATTGTCGTTTATAATGTTACGAGACCCGTTCGACACGCTTCCACACTTTAAGGCGCACTCTTGCTAATTTCTGCTTCGTTATTATTAATATGCCAAAAATGGGCTCCGTAATACTTTACTGTACTACCACAATGGGCAAATTTGGTGTCGTGCACTTGCCGTCAAGGTACAGTACGCAGCCGTCACAGTTGATACATTCTCATTCTATGTATATACATGCAGGGCACTGGCCTTATGAGAATTGACCTATTCAGTCGCTTGGGTTGCCAAGTGCCACTCGAAGAAACCTATTCAGTCGTCTGGGTTGCCAAGTGTCACTTGAAGAAAAAGTGATGCAGTCGGTGGACGTTGCCGCGAAATTCGCAGAAATATTTTCCGGATTTTATAAAGTTACCAAATACGTCCACCGCCCCAACGCAGTCTCACAGAAATTACGTCGACTTTCCTTGTCTATTCGCCCCGAAGTTTCCGCTGAACTACGCAGACTGGAAAAAGACCGATTCTTCTCCATGGATATCGGATCACGTGGTGGCGCGCAAGAAGAAGCAAGAAGAAGATGCGTCAACAAAGCAATCGTACCTACTACGGACACTAGAACAGATAACTTCAGAATTTCACGGATCGACAGTGTTCTCGAAGTTGGATTTCTAACCGCGTTCATCAGCCATGAAGGTGGTTTTCAGTACAAACGGGTTCCATACGGATTGTGGTTCGCTCAGAGCGCTTCCCAGAAAATCCTGACCTCCATCCTGGCATATGAGTAAAGTGACTGATGAAGTGACTATCCATGGGAAGACCCAAGAGAAACATGACCGTAGGCTTGAAATGGTTCTGCAACGCCTTGTCGGTCACCATCTGACAGGTCACCCTGAAAGCCATCCATAGACTTTGTCGGATACACCGTATCGGGATCTGAAGTCATCTCATGATCCACAGTGGTCATCGCAGAATTGTCAAAATGAAACAGAGATGGCATGACCAGGTGGCCAGATTTGAACACTAACATTGATGATTACGTTCGAAATTGTGAACCGTGTGCCCTGAGTGGAAAATTTGTCGAACCTGTACAACCACTTCTAGAGCCAATTCCGTGGCCAACAAAACCGTGGCAAGAATTTTCGATTGATATTTTCGGAGAAGTACAAGCAGCCCCAGAAAACCAACGCTCCTTAGTGGTTGTCCATGACAGATAATATTATACAGCTCCGGATACCAGTGTCATGAATAAATTGGCGTATATATAATCTTGATATTGAGAGACGAAAGAGCTTGTAACTACACAGTTGGGAAAAGAACACTCTGACACAGTATTTGACACCTGCCAGGGTATAAAAATGTTTTTGACTACTTCAATTTATGCCGTATACTGGTTCGAAAAACGTAATATTACTCAAGTTTCATATGTAAATACAAACAAGGGTCCAACAGCTATATCTTTTACGGATCATAGATGTATCGGAGAGAAATTTCTACTAAAACATCGGAGTCGAATATTTATGACTACAGCGTATCCCCAGAAACGATTCGCTAAAGCTCGCAACATATAAAACTTACTCAACTCGTGTCATAACTTTCATATTAAATAGCCACTCGCGTAAGATCCTCTATTTCTGTTCAGTAATATCGGTGAATCGTTTCTGGGGATACACTGGTGTCATAAATATTCGACTCCGATGTTTTAGAGAAATCTCTCTCCGATACATCTATGATCCGTAAAGGATATAGCTGTTGGACCCTTGTTTGTATTTATTGTTTATCACATAACTATTTTTAAGTAAATGTTTAACGCAATAATTCTGTTCAGTTTTTCACAACAGAATGAAATAAGTGTAATTTGTTACTTCGCTGTTCTTCATACATTATTTATTTTGGATCATGTCATGCCACGAACGACACTCGTGTTCGCTGCATATCATCATGCGCGCGCGACATGTGGCGAGTTCTCAGCGAGGTGACGACATGCTATGCTGATAAGACTAATCCGTTTGAAGTCTCTAATCATCCAGATCTATTGCAAGAAATAATCAAACATAGGGAAGACAACGTTTACTGTCGAGATCTGACGGGATAAAGTACTCAAAATGTCGAGCTGGTTCGATTCGCCAAACAAAAATGACGGACTACGTGAGTACTTTACACAAAATTTGAAGCTCAAAACTGTCGAAATACTGCATTGTTGCATTGTTGCTTGTATGGCTATTGACAATTATAGTTTGTAAGCCGATGCATGTTTCTGGATAAAATGATCGTCTTGCAGATATCTATGTTGTTGTTGCACTTGTGAACATAATATTTCGTAGTAAAATTTTATCAATGGGAAAATAGTTCAGTGACGTCACGACCAAGCGTAGTAATTTATTTTCTCACGCTACATGTATTATCCAATCGCCGTGTTTGAAAGTGTTATTCACTTAGGTGCATACGGTAAATATGTCATGACCATATGTCCCTAATAACACCGCAGTTATGTGATAATAATGGATATGCCACGTCAGCAGAATTATACAGTAAAGATAAAAGTCCGAGTACTCTTAGACGCAGGATTTATCTCCCTTGTTCCAGTGAAACAAGAAATCTGCAGGCGATGTCACCCTTGATGTGTTGATAAATAAACAAGATCCCACGGAAAGACCTTAAGGTATAAACAGAAAATTCTACATCAGAGTGGGGGGGGGGGGGGGGCATTTCGGTCCCCACCCAGGCCTGGGCAGGTCCCAAAAAGCCCAGGCCAGATAGGGGTAATAGAATAGAACACCAAACAAGTACACTGATCTATCTTTAATACTTCAGGATTTATTTCATGAAGTGAATTGTTTAATGTCACCTAGATCTGAAACTTCAAGTTATTCTTGAAGTATTCATATACATTGTATTGTAATGTATTGTAATACTCTAAACAATATTGAATGACACACTGTTCATTTTTGATATTTCAATATTGCATTTTCCATTATTCTTTGTTCAGTATTTGGTACAATGCATATTCCGGTTGGAAACCGCTGGTATCAGAACTGATAAATAAAAGCTGATTGATACTGATATATTAAATACCATCCTGACCGATCAGTTGAACATTTCTCTCAGGCTATTGAAATACAGGTCGCGCGTAACAATATCGAGAAAATCAAAATATCCCACTCAGTATTTCCTAACCACCTTTATCGAGTACAAACATTTGTCATGATATGTCATGCCATGTTTGTTTGTCGAATGGTTGCGCCTACAAGGCCCAGTACTCCGGATAACAGGCAAATAGAGCATAGAGTTGTCGCCCATTAGACTGGACCCTTGTAGAGAGCAGAGATGGCGCGAAAACACACTTGAAATGACCAATAGGGAGAGAGACGGTGTTTTAATGCATCATGCATAATGCACGTGTGGGCAAGTAGTTCACAAAATGATTTATTTGGCACCAGAAATCTACCAATAAGGATCTTACTTCTCCACTTATTTTGTACACACACATGCTACTGTGTGGTATACTATTTATTACCACACCGCACAGAAGTTTTAGAAAAATGGCATTTCCAACATCACCTGACACACAACTTGAGAATGTTTTTAAGTGCACTTAGTCAGGTGCGAAATTCGGCCTTGAAAAGGCCAAGCCCAATTAGTTCTTCGAATTGAGAAGCAATTCGTCCAGGAGGTGCTAAGCCTCTTAAACTGGTATCGTCAACACTGAACTGTTGTCCGCTTCATTTGCACGAACTAAATTCACAGTCATCCCTGCTCGTATTGGTGCTAGTAGTGTCAAGTCATTTTAATAACTACAAGTCATAAGACTTCATTCATGCAGGCATGGAATGAATATTTTATTATATAACTCAAGCTACTTTCTTAAAGGGAGAAGCGGTCAACAGTTTTCAATTATGCCGACAAAACGTCATGCTGTACAAATCGTCAAATCCGTATCACTGATCCGTATTATTTTTACGAGATGAACTTCTAATATACTAGCATCCAGTCCGTTATTCAACATTCCGCCGTCGTCCATTAAAGAATTTCCGTGTCCATAATCCAAAGACCTAATTCATATAATAACACTAGAACTAAATTAAAAGAATAAATGATAGTATACATAAAACTAGGCTAATTTCCTGCAAGACAGAAGCGGTCAACAGTTTTCCATGATACCAGCAAGACATCATGATGTTATAAAAATATCAAATCCGTATCGTTGATGAGTATTCTTAATCCATATGATAAACGTTGTAAAGTCGTTATCTAGAGTAAGATGTATCTCAGTCACGCTTTGATTGTGTTCTTATGAGGATCTTGAAATACATAGGTTCATACGGACTCTAGCCCCGGGTTAAGCGGAATTAGATACATGTTTCGAAACGTACCGCCATAGATCTTGCACGCTACGCTCGTATTTTGCTATCAGCATGCGATATGTATCGCCAAATTTGAGAAACTTCGAGTGGGCGCGCTTGATAACATAGCCCTGTTTTACGGGTTTCTGCAATAATGTTTTGTGACGTTGATTAAAATCGTCACATATAACACAGTATCTAGCAAATGCTACTAGGCGAGATATGTAAACGCCATATGCAGCCCTCTCTGGTATATCACTGTCCAGATAGAGATAGTTTACGATATCGAAATTGTAATTATCTCTTTTGTCGTAAAGTCGACGAGAGAGAGAAGGACCACTTCATTTTTATAGAGATATAGGACTAAATAAGATGTGCCGCTAGGGTCATCTGTAGTTTCCTTCAAATCCAGTGAAGGTGGATATATATCCTTCACTACGTCATTTATCTAGCGATTATCCACAGCAAGAAGATCGTCTATATAGCGTTTGGTGAATGAGAAGGAACGGGCTTTGAAATAATCTGTTTTTGAAAGCGTCGGCGTATAGTCGTATTCATAAGAGAACAGATATAAGTCAATTTATTGAGTATTGTGTCTCTGTTACGCTTTGGGTGTGTCTGTTCACATGAACATCATGAAGATCTTGTATGATGCGAAGTTAATATGCCCTATAGCCCCGGAATTAAGCAACATTAGACACAAGTTATGAAACTCAGCGACAAGATCTTGTATGATATGAAGTTAATATGCTCCTATAGCCCCGGAGTTAAGCAACATTAGACTCAAGTTACGAAATCCAGTGACAAGATCTTGCACATTACAATCGTAATTTACCAGTGTGTGATATTTATCGCCGAAATTTATTTCGAGAAACTACGAGAGGAGTTTAGTGGTAAATATAGCCTTGTCCAATCCGTTTCTTAAAGATTGTAAGATATTCTTTTTATCGAGCAACTACTTTAGAAGATCTTCTTCGTCGGGTAAAAGAAGACTCTATTTTAGGTTATTTGAGAGTTCGTTGTATAAGTTTTAATGTATGTGCATGTTTTTGGTGTGTTGTGTACATTACTTCTGGATTGCTGGGTTGTTGACTTGTTTTTGTTGGAAAACTTAGAATTTTGTTTGATCGTCGCTATATTGCTAGAAATTTCTGCTCGGCGGGATATGCATACGACACATGTAGGCCTAGCTCCGGTGTAGCCTTGTTCTATACTACGTGAGAACAACGCTTCGGCTGCAAACCAATTACTAGATCGAGTTGTTGGGAAAGTGCCGGACGGGCAATATTTGCCGAACCAATTGACCATAACCAATAAAATAATTCGATTCTATGTCCTCTTACCTTTCATAAAACACCTTGTTCATGAGTGACTGTCCGTTTTTAGCTTGGCAAGAGATCCAAACTCGGACGAGGGGCGTAAAACTGTCTACATCGCCGTTGTGCGTGTAGTATTTATCGCGAGTTGTTGTGGCGCGAAATCAGCGTTCTAATCGATGTTTTAAATTGGCGGCGATGTAGACAGTTTTACCCCCCTCGTTCGAGTTTAGACGTCTTATAAAACTATAAATGGACAGTCGCTGATAAACAAGGTGTTTTATGAAAGGCAAGTGGACATAGAATCGAATTATTTTATTGGTTATGGTCAATTGGTTCGGCAAATATTGCCCGTAGCGTTGTTCTCACGTAGTATAGGACAAGGCTACACCGGAGCTAATGTAGGCCTTTCTTGGATTATATACATGTTCCGACGTGGACGTGTCTATACCTACTGGTCTAATAGTGGCAAATGGGTAAGCTGGCGGCCATTTTGCCATATGCTAACAAGTCGCGTTTAGAAGCGTTATCTCCACTTACATGAATATATACCTCTAATGATTTCTCCTTTGTTTCGAAAATTCAAGAACTACGGTTTTTACTCGAGCGAGGACTTTAGCACTAGCATTTTACTTCTAGAATGACAAAGGCTTTCGAATGTTCATACCATCCAAACCAAAAAATTGTTCAGTATACTCTGTTTTTGTCCATTACAATGAATTTCTCGGTGAAACGCACCTGGTGGAGCTGGCGCATTGACAGCTAACCACGGAAATGAACTGTTCTCCAGAATTCCATGCTCACTACGGACTACAAACAGAACAATAGAGCATAGAGAATTATATTGCTTCACGAGATCGTGGGTAGTAAACATAACAATAGCAGCTTCCCACTTTAGTTCAAGTTAATTTCAATGCTGCCCCTGTTTCGGCGACACTTGTGCACAGTATGTGGGCCACCGTGAGTTTCGGGTTGTTCTTTTGATCTCTCCCCTACGTTTATAACATGGAGTGAGTTTTTCAACTGATGGTAACTGGTATAATTTCGACCTGAGGTTACCAGGGTTATCATAAATGTAAGCTTGTTGGTCCTTTCTTGGAATGGTGAGAATAGTTTATCCATATTATCATATTTACACCAGTTATCGATAGTTGAAAAACCCGCTCCATTTTATAAATATAGAGGAGAGATCAAGAGAACAACCCGAAGTTCATTGTGTCCCACGTGCTGTGCACCTGTGTCGCCGACACCGGGGCAAGACAGCATTGTCCAGGAATTAACTTGAACTATAGTTGTTAGCTGCCATTATGCACTGCTCCTATCTATGGGCATGTTAATCTGCATGTTAAAAGAACTGTGACGTTGGAGACTACAAATGATGTAGTGTTATATATAGCTATATCCATTCGCTTGTGTAAAGGATGAAGATTTTTAGAGGCTATCGGGATTCGATCCGGGGTCCTCTTACTTGCCCCACCAGCGCTCTACCGACTAAGATAAAGGGAAATTCCCTCTAGCTGTAAGCTAGTATAAGCACTGGTACAAGTGCCTTACGTTACACTCCTCCCCGCCTACATCCTCTCCCCTTCCGACATCAACCCAGATTCTCTGGTCCAGAGCCCCAGGCTCCATGAACCAGTGGTCACGGCATCAAAGTAAAGGATGAAGATTTTTAGGCGCTATCGGGATTCGAACCGGGGTCTTCTTACTTGCCACACCAGCGCTCTACCGACTGAGCTAAAGGGAAATTCCCTCTAGCTGTAAGCTAATATAAGCACTGGTACAAGTGCCTCCCGTTACACTTGCCTGGCCTCTCGCCAAGAGAAATATTGTAATAAACAACCGTGCTTTACAGAATTTAGCCCGACTATACACAGCCAGAAAAATGTGATAACTATCACCCCTTAAAGGTGAGGATTTAGAGCCATCACCCCTTTTTATGATCACCTTTATAAATGATGACCATCACCTCTGAAGAGTGATGAAGCAAAATCATCACCCTTAAAGTGTGACGGCCGTCACCATTTTAAGGTGATGACTCTTAACTCATCGCCTTTTAAAAGTGATGGCCAGGTCTGATCACCATTGATGGGCTATCACCTTTTTCTCTGGCTGTGTAAAATCGCCGATAACATTACTTGCTCTCGTTTCTAAAATCAATTAAATCCAATATCTCGTTATATTTACTGCATTTCGGCTCACCCTTGCTTTGTGAGCGTGCAAAATAGATGGGATTCCCAGGAGGAGGATAATTCATTCCACTTGAAATATATCCGCGGCATATATAATAGATGTTATCAGTTAGAAAGAGAGGTATTATTGGCAAGCTTTAGTCATTCCATGATATTTAATAAATACAATACGATTTCATAGTTTAGTTGGGCCATGGGATATTGGTTTCAGCAGGGCGTTTTATGATGCAAGGTGATAAATTTTTTCTATGCTCGGGATCAGGAAAGCATTTGTATTAAGTGTTTGAAATTACAACACATATAAGGGAAGTGGGAAGAGGTGCCGACATACTGACAGAGTCACATGGCTTCACAGTATAGTCTTCTGGTTAACCTATTCTAAAGCACATACCAAGAATCTAACGATTCGTGATACGTGTTGTATCTCAGGTACGCTTTTATTGTACCTGTTCATGTGGCAACTTGGATGACATGACCACACGGCCCCTAGCACCGGCATAAGCGGTATTAGATAAAAATCTACAGAGCTATGATGGAAATGCTCTGACAACTCGTATATTGGTAATTGGTGAGCTGTGTCGCTGTGACAACTCGTACACTGGGAATTGGTGAGCTGTATCGTCGTCAGATGAAAATGACGACATTTAACACAAAATACTAGTCTGTAACGCCCGATGTCGACCAAGCATCAACTTCCCACAAATGCCAACATATATCAAAGACCAAAAGGTCTGTACAGGGAGCGGGCCTCGGGGACGAAACGTCCACCAGCAGAATCTCGCCATATACAGGTAAAAATTACAACACATATAAGGGAAGTGGGAAGAGGTGTCGACATACTGACAGAGTCACATGGCTTCACAGTATAGACTTCTGGTTAACCTATTCTAAAGCACATACCAAGAATCTAACGATTCGTGATATGTGTTTATCTCAGGTACGCTTTTATTGTACATGTTCATGTGGCAACTTGAATGACATGACCACACGGCCCCTGGCACCGGCATAAGCGGTATTAGATACAAATCTAGAGAGCTATGATGGAAATGCTCTGACAACTCGTATATTGGTAATTGGTGAGCTGTGTCGCTGTGACAACTCGTACACTGGGTATTGGTGAGCTGTATCGTCGTCAGATGAAAATGACGACATTTAACACAAAAAGCTAGTCTGTAACGCCCGATGTCGACCAAGCATCAACTTCCCACAAATGCCAGCATATATCAAAGACCAACAGGTCTGTACCAAACTCCTTTTGGTCATTATCCAGGCTCTAATAAGGCATTATTATTATTAAGAAAAATTATTATGTGGATGGTGATTTTGGCGTGGAAAGAAGATCAACCGGTTTACTGGTCCAGCGGTACTGCATGTAACACGAAACATTCGCAATATTACAGTTCGTTGTTGAGCGTGGTCTTTGGAATCACTTTGGGTTCTTGTGCTGTTTTGGAAATATGCAGTCAGTTTATTTGTCTGTGAGGTCATGATTTCTTGCATATATTCTTGTAGATTGTATATACGGGTAACAAACCACCGGTAATTTTTCAATAAATGGGTTAAGGATGACCTTAATGATTTAGCTAACCCAGTGTTGTTGTTGTTGGCTCAAAATGGCAAAGTCTTGGATATTATTCCCATTAGACGCTTGATTACTAGAGTAGATTTTCTTCCACAACATCGTTCATAAACAAAATATATCAAACAATGTCTGAAAATAATGAATTGCTGAAGTTCTGCACATGCAAGATATAATAGCAACTGAACCTTGAATTAAACGCAACATTAAAATGGTGGCGGAAAACGCCAGATATTAAAGAAAGCCCAAACGAGAGAGTGTTTATTGAAAGCAAGTTCGTATTCAGAAAAACTACCCGATAGGCTCGACCCCAACCAAGCGCTTCATTCTCCACCATTATTTACCAGTCACAAATCTGCGATAACAATGCTTTGTACAGAGGGCAAGCCTCTGGGACGAACCGTCCACCAGCAGATCTACCCGTATATGGGCAGCAATTAAACGCAACATTAAAAGGATTGTGAAAAACCATGCAGGTGTACTAACAGAAAGTCATGAATTACCTCTATATATTAACTAATAATTTATATATGATATATATATATTGCGGGGCAAGCTGATAAACAGGAAATCGGTCCTTATATGTGTGTTACAACCAACAAAGATAGTTTGTGTTCAGGAACCTTTAATCAGTTGTCTGGAATTGAAAGGACCTAGTCTAACTGGGAGCCAACTATTATCTTCAATTTACTAAAATTAATTATCTTCAATTATGGAATGAGGGGTTACAGGACAGGTATCTCTTTCAAGAGCACATTCAGTTATGCTCACACGTAAGGTTCTCACACAATAAATTTTGAAGTAATTCCAGAAAATATATAATCCTATTTCGCACACTATTAAGCATGATATATAGTATTTAACATATACCGGGTATGTCCATGCATAATAGGAATGTTTGATTTTGATTGTTCCTTCCCTGAAAGAACATTTATTATTTAATTTCCCTGCGAGGGCAATTTTTAAAATTCAAATAAGGCTTTCAAGCCCTTTCTTTGCACAAACTGTATTATTTTTAACAGGCGATATTGCTGAGTAAAATCTGCTCTTGTAATCAAGCGTCTAATGTGGATAAAGTCCCCAACTTTGTCATTTTGAGCCATTTTGCTAAACAACAACTACAACATTGAATTCACTAAATCCTTAAGGCATTCAATGTGACAAATTCAATTATCAATCTGGAAGAAGCTATGGACTGAAGCATTATTCCAACTGTATATAACTTGTCCAGCAGGTATGGTAGACATCCGAAATTCTTTCTGGATGAATGGGTAGTAGAGCTTGAGTATGCTCTTATATAATACCACTATTCACTCGTATTGTCAACACCTTGAAGTCAGTATCCTCTATGACGAGTTTAAAAACTGGATTTTCCTCGGCTGACATGAAGATATACTGTAGTACAGCTCGACATAATTTCACGCTGACGTCAATTCAGTTGAGTAGGTTACGACATTAGTCTTGTAAATAGGACTTTCCGTTTCAGATGTTTTGTTCTTATTGACTTGACGAGGTCTGAACAATAATCCCGCACATAGTCCCGAAGATAGATCAGCGCTATCTAAATGATCACCCTATCCTTAACGTAAGGTTGCGTTGAAAGCTGAGTATTTTCGTATGTTCACCTATTCACTATTGTTTAAATGTATGCCTTGTTCGACAAGCTGGCAGTTTCCCCTGCATCTTGACATCTTGCGATCACATTTTGACTGTAATAATGGCATTGAGGAACGCCATATATCTTTTTCTGTGAAGAGTTTCATCTCTTCGCATCACTGGATTTAGCCTATAGTCGACTACAAAGATCTCTATAATCCATATAATGACCGGAACACGCAAACTCGACAGGAGCCTCATCTGTTATTTGTGATTATGGTCTAACGTCTACATAATACATTGGTTCCAGGGCCTTTTATTTTGGAGAAGGCCGAAAAGATTTAATTCCCTAGGTTGCGATTCCTCAAATTTAGATAATTCCATGATATTGAGATGAGATTATGAGATGAGAAAGGATGTCTCTTCATATGAAGCGTTCTCGGCAAGGGCTGCGCGAGTAATGACCCTGGTACACTTTGTTGATTTTTAAGGATTGTGGGAAGGTAAAGCGGTGGTAAATAAACACGGATTATAAGTTTTCTTGCCAATCCCCCGACTTCAACACGACGGAGTAGCGGTGCATTCGTTTCACAGACATACGATTCTCCGCTTATATCGGAATATATGTATAGTTTACTTCCGTGTGGTGAGGGTTTATGTTTCGAAATAAATATTTCAAAGAGTCCGATAGACTATCCTCGATCTAATCGCAATGATTGATTCATGTCAAACTCGAAATGACAGGGGTTGCTGTCTGGAAACAATTGGATTTAACTCTTCTGCAAACAATGATATATGTACACATTCTGATAGGAATGACATCTGATGATCTGACCATTCATCACTCATCTCTTCCTTTTATATTTTCCAATTCACTTTCACTTTCCAATTCCGATCCATTGCTATCTGTTGCATAAAGTTACATAACGTTGTATTTGACATAGCCGTAATAGATAGTGTGGAGTGTTCGAAAACTGACATTTAAGATGACGCGAGTTTCCACCAGTTAATACTAGAAATGGTATACATAGTACTACTATAATACGGATGGTCGCTCCCTTAATTTTAATAAGCGTTGTCTCGTTATGACCCATGTGTCCTACTCTCCTTCGCTATAGTCTTGATTTATTGATATAGAATGAAAGATTTCATAAACTACCACGTGATAAAACATGGCGGTCATTTAGCTCATTCGGATTGGTAGAATTTTCTCACGGTGATCTTGCCTCCCTCATCCCTCTCTGATTATGAACCTGAACCTGTACTCCTATGTTACGTCACTTCCGGTGATGACATCACTTCCGGCAATGATGTCACTTCAGGTGATGATGTCACTTCTGACGATTACGTCACTTCGGGCGATAACTTCACTAAACCTAAACATAAACCTGCTCATGCACCATTACTCTGAAGTCTCCTTTTTACACTTCATTTTTAAACACTGTTTACTAAGGTTAATTGTATACACAGTGTTACTGTCTAGATATGTCTGTTGACTGAAATGTAGTCACAAGTATACTAGTAAAGGCTGCTGTAAACTGTATATATATGTGCATTAGGCACTCTACCCGAAGACGGAGAAAGTAAATCTCTGAATGTTTATAAATACAGTCAAAATAAAATTCTACAAAATTGTATCCGATGTCATCTTTATTCTGGGATTAACTAGGTCTAAGACGACAAAAGCCCATATGAAATCACTTCAATTTAGCGGGGCACAACGTAACAGATGTCCGTGCGGCAGTCCTCCGAAAACTCAGCCCCCAAACCAGACTCTCTCGTGTGATCGCAAAACAGAAGATTATTGATTCATTTGATTGGGTAGAATAAGGACTTCACAGATACTACGGCTGTGGGAAAATTAGACGTCCATGATGCTCATTCATTAACATCAGATGAGTTGTTTGAGCTGATCTGTCATCACAGCTCCCGAGCTCGCGTATCTAATTCCGCTTAAGCCGGTGATACTTCATAGTCTCCACATGAACAACTGCAATAAAAGCGGGGCTGGGATACTAAAGCTACGTCCGAGAATCCACCGTATTCTCGGGCCTGAATGTTAGGTGTCGACGAATACTTTCCTGTAGAGTCATATGGTTGGTTTATAGTCACCAGACGTGGTCAATTTTCCCAACTCTTGCATATCGCTCATATGTCACACTGTAGAAATGTGCCTTTTTTCTCTTCGCCTATGCATTCGTCAGACGTCGTCAATTTTCCCCACCTTTTGCATATCGCTCTAATTTATCACCTGTATACGGTAGGATTCTGCTGGTGGACTGTAGTTCCCGAGGCCCGCCCTCTGTACATGTCACTAGAGAAATATATGTAGGTTTATTGTTTTGGCGGCAAATGTAAGGCCTACGACGTCGGACATTTCAGGTTAGTTTTTCTAGGTTTCTTGCATTTACATTAACATCAGATGAGTTGTTTGAGCTGATCTGTCAACACAGCTCTCGAGCTGCAAAAACCGCTGGGAAATTTAAGCCGTGCGACGTCGGACATTACAGGTTAGTTTTTCTAGGTTTCTTGCATTTACCAGGTTACCCCATGTTAAGGCGTTTACTCCATCAGGCGTTCCGAGCTAGCGTATCTAATTCCGCTTAAGCCGGTGTTAGGGGCAGTGTGGATACTTCATAGTCTCCACATGAACAGCTGCAATAAAAGCGCGGCTGAGATACTAAGGCTACGTCGCAGAATCCACCGTATTCTCGGGTCTGAATGTTAGGTGTCGACGAATACTTTCCTGTAGAGTCATATGGTTGGTTTATAGTCACCAGACGTCGTCAGTTTTTTCCACCTCTTGCATATCGCTCTAATTTATTACCTGTATACGGTAGGATTTTGCTGGTGGACTGTTAGTCCCCAAGGCCCGACCTCTGTACATGTCGCTAGATAAATATATGTAGTTTCTTTGATAGGCATTTAGAAGTCGGCGTATATAACACAAGGCTATTCTATGGATAACAACTTCTTTATTGCTGTAGAGCTGACGTTTCGTTGGAGATACTTCCAACTTTTTCAAAGCTAATGAAACTACATTGATTTGATTGAAATTGTAGTTTAAGGGCCGCTTCCCATTCGGATTTCGCGGCCCATCAACTCAATGTTTTATTCGATTCTCGCGGTACATTACGTTGTTTATTGAATATATTTTCCAGCGCTAAATATATAAATAAATAAATAAATAAATAGATAAATAATAAATAACAATGAGAGATTAGTAGGAGATACTAATTTGCAAATGAAACTACATAGTACAGATGAGGGTATTTATGCAAATGATTAACAGGCAAACAAAGGTCACAAAACAATCATAGTACAATAGGTGCTCCATGCGCTAGTGATGTCAGGTATATAAAAAATAATCAAACAGTGAGTGTGACTATTGAAATCTAATTAATCCTCTAAACTGTGTATAGACAATAGGTGATTGCAGATTAAATTCGAGGTGACCGCATTATTGGAGGTAACAATAATATTAAATCTATTATGTGTGGGGATATACAATTGCTATGGGATAAACATGGATAAATAGCATAATGTGTGAGAAGTACATAAAGGGTAATGAAAAAGATTAACGGTCACGGTGATAATCTCCATCTAAGCTGATAAGGCTGTCATAGGCACGCGGTACAGAGAGCATGTAAATTCCCAAAGCCCAAGGTAGCAAACGATCTCAAAAAATGTGCTGGTGACGTACATCAAATCTTTGAACTTCCGGGTGGTGATCTGAAAGTCCACTGCAAATCACAAACTCAGTACGACAAATTACTACGTTTAGACCTGCTAGCAGATAAACCTGTCTCAGTAAAACAATTCATACAGCGTAGAGAGCAATGCAAAGGAGTAATTTATGGAATTGACCTCAGTGTCAAACTAGAAGACATTTTCCCCACTCTCTCAAAACAAAACGTCGTATATGCCAAAAGAATGCAAAAGAACAAACAGGAAACGACAAGCATTATGCTAGTATTCAAAGGATCAAATTAACGGAAACTGTCCGGCTATGGCTTCGTAACATTATAGTTAAACCTTTTTTTGACACACCAAAACGATGCCATAACTGTCAGAAATATGGTGGTCATATAGCTAGATTTTGTAAATCCCAAGTTGTATGTGCGAAATGCTCTGGAAATCATAATTACGAAGAATGTACTGAAACAAAAGTAACATGTGTAAACTGCAAAGGCAACCATTCAGCGGCCTACAAAGGTTGTATAGCTTTCAAAGAGGCAAAAAGAGTTGAATTCACTAAAGCAGAAAAAGGGATTTCTTACGCAGAAGCTGTAAAAGAAACCAGAATGAATAGAAAATTCAGTATAGAAATGACCACCGCTCTACACAATACAAAGGCAACTGAGACAATAGTCACGGCCGTGAACACAAACTCAGGTGATACAATGGAGACCGAAAACAATGAACAAGAAACAGAAACAAAGAACCTAACCAAGCTAGACCTGTTGGGCTTTATCAACATTGTGTTAAACTCAGTTATTAACCCCCTGCAACCTAAGCTTAATAAGACCGACATGATAGTAAAAATTGCGCGGGACTTCCTTAATTGGGAGTTTAGCTCCGATGAAATTATTAACTAGGGGAAAAATCCGAAATACGATAAGAAAACATCCACACCCCTAGAAAAGTCTATCCCGGCCCTCAACATAACAACATAAGATAATCCACCTGCCAATGCATCAGTCACAAAACGAGAGATATAACTAATACAAAATTCAACAAAAACCAATTATCAATACTCCAATGGAATGCCCGAAGCATCGGGAAAAACGGGGACAATCTTAAAGTCTTAGTAAATGAAATCAGCCCAGATATAATTTGTGTTCAGGAAACATTTCTGAAGCCAGAAAAAAATAAATTTACAATAAACGGATATAAGTCGTATAGATCAGACAGACTTACAGGTGCACTAGGGGGGAACCTGATATTAATAAAAGAGCATCTGATTCACATCGAACTAGATAAAAGCCCTACCAGTGACGATCTCGAATGGCACGCTATCCAGGTCTTCTTCAATAACAAACCTATTAACATCATTAATTTATATGCCCCAGGAGGTCTAAAGAAAATCTCCCCAAAAGAACTGGACAACATCACAAAGAAATTTAACTCCCCTATTATCATATGTGGTGATTACAACAGTCATAACCCCATTTGGGACGACAATTGCACCAAGGCAGACGAAAAAGGTCAAGTAGTGGAAAAATGGCTTGAACAAAATAACCTATGCTATTTAAATAATGGCCACGGGACGCGAATAGACATGAACACCGATAAACTATCTGCAATAGATTTAACTATTGTCTCCCCTGATCTAGCTGTTAAATCCGAATGGGAAGTGATTCCTGACACGCTTGACAGCGATCACTTCGCCATTCTGACGAAAATTAGTACAAAACCGGACTCTGAAAGGACAGACGCTCTCCCACGCTTCCAATACTCCAAGGCAGACTGGGAAAGCTTCCAAAACGATTGCCAAAGTCTAATTCATGACGATATACTTAGTAATGATATAGAGACTTTCAATGAAAATATAACCAGCAAACTTCTAAACATAGCACAAAGACATATTCCAGTTACGAATAAGCGGCCCAACAAAAATCCAGTGCCTTGGTGGAACCAAGAGTGTAGAAAGAACATCGCAGGAAAGAAAAAAGCACTAAGAAAATTCAAAAAAAGTCGGCTCCAGAGTGATCATGAAAGATATAAGGAACTGAAAAGAATAGCAGAAAAAAGCGTCAAAGAAGCTAAATCAAGATGCTGGGAAGATTTTTGCAACACTATAGATACGAAAACTAACTCAAAGAAAGTATGGAATAAAATAAAAGCATTCAAGGGAAAGCAACTAACACAATACCTGTACTAAACAAAACAAAGAGAACTAATCTCGAAAAGGCAGAATATCTTGCTGAATCATTCGCATCAAACAGTAGCGATAGCAACCTGAAACCAGAATTCAGAAAAATCAAACAAGAAACGATCCTGGAAAATGACACAAATGATTATATAGAAAACTACCGTAACGGAGACTTTAATATCAATGAATACAGAAAAGCTTTACACTCTAAAAAAGAAAGTTCACCCGGCGAAGACAAACTAGGGTATACAATCCTAAAGCACCTACCAAACAACACTCAGGAACTAATTCTAAAACTAATTAATGTGAGCTGGAAGATCAAACAACTCCCGAACAAATGGAAATCATCTATTGTTATCCCAATACCAAAACCTGGTAAAGACCCATCAGACAGTAAGTCATATAGGCCGATCTCACTGACGTCAAATTTATGCAAAATTATGGAAACCATGGTCAAAAATAGACTTGAATATCACCTGGAAAGCAACAACCTGTTAAACAAAACACAAAGCGGCTTTCGGAAAAAAAAGAAGTACTTTAGACCACATAGCCAGACTCCAACACTCAATCAAAAAGGGAAATGCCAAACACCAATATACATTAGGTATTTTCTTGGATATAGAAAAGGCATTTGACCTTGTATGGCAGGACGGGATTATCACCCAATTAAACAACCTAGGAATTAAGGGCAGGATACAACACTGGATACAAAAAATTCTTCATGACCGAAACTTCAAAGTTCGTATTGGTAACACCATATCCATGGACCACCAGCTAGATAACGGCACCCCACAGGGCAGCGTCATAAGTCCCACCCTTTTTAACATCCTGATTAATGGCCTGGCCAACGAAATTGACACAAAACATCCTGAAATTGAACAATCACTTTTTGCTGATGATGCTGGCATGTGGAAATCTGCTGGCTCGATAAAAAAAATTAACAAGTATAATGCAAAAGGTACTAAATACAGTCAGCGACTGGGCCGATAAATGGGGATTCAAATTTTCAGCTGTCAAAACTACCGGTGTGCTATTCTCAAATAAACAAAACACAGACATCACGCTATCACTAGGAGGCCAGAAAATCGAGTTTAAGAATAGTGTCAAATACCTAGGTATGATCTTCGTCCGAAAACTCACTTGGAAAGACCACATCGA
>JAVTVY010003457.1:0-35882 GCA_036873755.1 Hanleya hanleyi
ATCATCTCGGTTCTTTATAAATGTATGGGAGATATAATCACGAAGGATGCGTACTGGGTCAGTGAAAGTGACAACCCTTTTTTGACATTTCTGTTTTACAGTTTTATGCCATATAATATTTGGAAAGCTTGGATTACATATATTAATAATCCATCGAGTACAGTAATGGTGTTTCATACTCCCTTGAATAAGTACATTCACATGGTTGTAATCAAACAATACTGGTAATATGACACACAATACATGTATGATACATGTATGCCTATTTATATAATATATTAATATTTTTATAGAAGGAAGATGCCAGAATCAAAAGTTACGATGTACTGGAACACCTCACTCGAACAGAAGATGGTGTGAAGTATGCAAAGAGTTCCTGCAACACTACAGATTTTATTTGCAGAAAGGATGTAAGTACTGTTAATGAGAAATCTCAACTTCTTTTGTTTGATTTAGAACTTTAGAGCCCCAAAGAACCTTATTCATTTGGAGTTAAAAATACTGGCTTTCCTTGCCTTCCAGTTCTTTGTATAGCTTGCCCATGCAGCTGTAAAGAATCATGAAACTCTAACTCCACCTGGGAAAGTTGTTGATTGTCAAACCATGCTTTTTCTTTCAATGTCGAGAAAAACAGACAATGACTTCCAAGTATGCATTGCATGGTATGAATTGGTACAAAATTTAAAGAAAAAAGCCTAATTGTGGGCAGAGAAGAGCTCATCTGAAGATAGCAGACATTCATTTTCGTCCCCTGCAGTACTATGACCTAAATAATTTCTATACAAAAGGTCACTTCATCTATTCTCTGTTGCGAATCATTTCTCTGGATCATTGAGTGCATTTCATATCCCATTTCACCAGTTGAGATGTAAAACTCTCAATCTGTGATTGCGGCAGTCCTCAATTTAAGGAGTGCTGATGGTAACCTCTCAACAGGTTACCATGAAATTGGTAACCTATGGCAACCTATTGCATAATTATTAACCTATTGTCAATTATCAGTTAAAATTATGGGGACCAGAAAATAGGTTACCACTATTTTTCATATGGCAACCTCCAGGCAACCCGAAAACAGGTTACCACCTTAAATCGAGGCCTGTGCCTTATAGTGTAATTTAAATTAGGTACCCTTGTAGGAGTCAGTGGGTGAGTGAGTAGTAGGGTTTAGCATCGTTTTCAACCTTGTTTCAGTCGTATCACAACTGTGCCTACATGTACCATAACACGAGTGTGCTCACAGTTCCTATTACCCTGGACACTGATCAGTCCAGCCAGTACAGCACCCGGTCTCCTGTCCAAGGATTGACCGAGCTTAACAATGCTTAACTTCGGTGATTCGACAAGAACCGGTGTGTTACCATTGTAGGATTGCTGTATTCTGTTGTTAACTGTAAATCTGGTCAATTGTGATGGCCTAATGAATAAGAACATCTGCCCCACAAGCCATGTGTTTTGGGTTCAATCTCAAGCCGCAGGAGTCGAAATTTACACTCTGCCTCCCCCTGACAGGTAATTTTATAAAAAGACGGGTAGACAAATAAAATACCTGTCTCCAGTGACCGGCAGCCAATAATTTTTTTTATTTTTATTTTGGTGTTCAAAATATATCTTTGACAAAATTCATTCAAATAGCTGCAAATTAGTGCATGGAAACAAGGTGTCATTAATTTATTGGTAACGTGTAGCTGCTTTGTCGTTTATTGTGAATTACATGTACTCGACAATTTCAACGACTGCTTGTTCAGGTAATTCTTAAAGGTGACGGGTACACTTTTTGATCTGCTGTCTCGTGTGATTGTTAAATTAATTTTAATATTTCGACTCCTGGACCGGGTCAGCTTGAAAATTGTAACTTGTTGGACTTAGTTTTAAGAGGATAGATCAAAGGCTGGGGTCCCTGTGTCAGGATAACATTCAGCCTGAGGGGCCAGAAAGGACTACACTGATATTGGGGTCTGTCTAGAACATAAAATAAATTCTAAAAAAAACTTACCTGTATCAGAGTTTTCTGAAATTTGGTTCTATCCCAAAATGCTCATGTGTTTGGGGCGGGGGGTCACTACAAGTCAGTTGGAATTGCTTTTTTATGACAGTCTGACCACCGGGGGCACCACCATTCACATCCTGGGGTCAAATCACAATTGTCAATCTTTGGGGACGTCTGTCACTCGGATTTTTATTAACGTTGCTTCTCTGTTGTTTCACAGCTGAAAGAGTTAAGTGGGACTTCAATACGAAGAGCCTGAGGAGCCATAGTCGTTGATATCAATCACCCTCACAGATGGCTGAACTGTCAACAACAGTTTCAGTGTTGGAAATATCAGCTGGAAGTGAAATCACGGATGCCATGCAGCTCTTGCTCCTAAGTTAAAATGAAGTATTAACTTTTGTTGAATTTTTGGCTACAACATACATCTGAAATCGATTGGAACTTTCCTTATAGAACTTGGAACCCAATACAATTCTTGAATGAAGGTACAGTGTCTATATAGATTTATTCAGTACTTTGAATGTACATAATTTTTGCCCATGTGCATTCCATGATTTCGGGGGCATTCTGACACCGCGGAAAGGACATGCATTTTCCTATTGTGTGGACACTTTTTCCATCTGAGGAGTAACCACATTGCTAGCTCACTATGTTTGTTCATGGGGTATATGATCTTGGGATCGCTTGAGCTTCCGTTCTCGTTACGATGAAAGTTCATTTCACGAAATTCCAATATGAGTGGCGTGGGTGTGATGATCATGGTAGCAGTGCACTAATTGACAATAAAATTCAACTAACTGAGAACTTTACTATTATTCCTTATATTTATTGTTAGATTTTTTCATTGAGGATTGTGGATATCTAGGAATAAGCAACAACACCTATATCTTACAACTTGTAGTCCATGCAAAATTGTGAATTCATCAGATTGCAGCTATTTTCTTTCCATCAATTTGTGTTTTGCTGTTCCTGGATACTCATCATCATTGTGAATTCTATGGTGTTTCTATTGGATATCACATATCAGCAGGCATCGAAAGGCATATTGGGAATATACCACCGTTGACATCAGAATGAAGGCCAGTTCACTTCCGACATACAATTCTTGAGTCCGAGTGTATTACACAGCAAACCAGCAGGGAGAATATTTTTGTACTGAAACCTGTTCACAGACAGGACACAAAATTTGTGTTTAAATCCGTGACATGTAATGAATTTAAACATGTGTGCATTTAAACATGTTAAAAAAAGCGGACAAATTTTGTGTCTAGTTTTCTGTTTAGGGTTATGTTTAGCTTTGTGTCTAGATTCTAAACACAGTATTCCTAAACATGTTCAGCTTTGTGATTAGGGTCTAATCACAATCTTCCTAAACATGTTTAGCTATGTGTTTAGGCTCTAAGCACAATATTTCTAAACGTGTTTAGCTTTGTGTTTATGGTCTAAACACAATATTCCTAAACATGTTTAGCTTTGTGTTTAGGATCTAAACACAATAATCCTAAACATGTTAGCATTGTGTTTAGGGTCTAAACACAATATTACTAAACATGTTTAGCTTGTGTTTAGGCTCTAAATACAAACTTTCTAAACATGTTTAGCTATGTGTTTACAGTCTAAGCACAATATTTCTAAACATGTTGGAATTTAAACATGTCAAAAACTATGGACAAAATTTGTGTTTAGATTTATGTTTAGGATCTAAACGCCAAATTTACAGTGTATGTACGTCCCTGTGCCGCTGGAAGTTGAACCTCCATTTGGTAAAAAAAGTTACATCGATGGCAGTGAAATATGTTCGCCTTTGCGAGCTTTGCGGATTTCTACGTGGATCTTCCGCTGACTGGTTGTGGGCCTACGAATATTTCTTGGAATGATTCTTCCTCTGGTATTCTTAAAACAATTTAAAAAATATACGACAACATGAAAATGAAACGGATCATGTCGCCGTAGTGTGGGTTCTGAGATATGAAACCCACTGGAATAATTAAGTCATCATTCGGCCCTACACATGAACACTAGTATCAGCCGATTAACATGGCTATAGTATATGTGCACAGTAATTGCACTTCGCTTTTTACTATGCACGCCAAAAATGCGCACAGGAACTCATCAAAAACTCGAACAGTGGAAGAAATCCCCTCGACAAAAATACGGACCGTCTCATTTCAGGACATGAACACTTTTTCCTAAATATTCGCCCCTTTATACTTAAATTTATCTCCTCTGTATACCAATCATATTTGATTAACTACCATTCTAGTTTATTATAATATACAGACCAAAATGTGAAATCCTGTACCACAAGAACAATCAACTTCATAACTGTAAAACTCGAGAGTTTTGATAAATTTCTAACATGAACACGATTATGATGAAAGCGAGATGATCTATGGAGTTGAATTTGACACAGGATCTGCCAAAATAAATCTAGAACATTATCTCATTCAGTTTCTTCCATAAAGTGATGTGTAACACGCAAGAAATTGTAAAATGCTCAACCTCAGCACACGTGTCGACTCGGTGCGATCACGTCATAAATGGGCACAGATGTCTGGTCATAAATAAATCCCAGCCGGACAGAGTTACACACTGCGATAGGGAGGAACCGATTCTCGTTGTTGACCAGATTAGGGAAAACCACCTCTCTAAAATGGAGGTAAAAAAGGTCGTTTTTGCTCGATAATTATTGACTTATTCATCATAACGCTACAATATCTTCAGGCGACTTACTTTAAATATTGTTACATGCCGGAACAGTGGCTTTCCAATGAAAGTGTGCATAGTCTAATTGTTAACAGAGAACAAAACATATCGTCTATTCTTATGCAAATTAGATAGACAATTTGTTTTTTCAATACCATCCGATGCGGATAAATATATCCATGGTCGCCTATGGCGGATGTTTCTATCTTCGATATATTATTGAATTTATTGGACAAAAACGACCTTTTCTACCTCCATTTTAGAGAGGTGGTTTTCCCTAACCTGTTGAATTCATTCGCTATATCAACCAAGGTGATGGAATACATACAACTTGGTTGATGTACATGTACGTGTAGCGAAGGAAGTCATCAACAACGAGAATCTGAGGCGAGTCAAAATTGACTGGCTATTATTGCGTGTACTAGAGCAGCATTATACGAACACAACTTGTAAATCATGTGATTAAGCAAGGATGTCTCTCATGGTTATAACCTATCGGAAATTAAAATCTGCATTCAATACAGATATAGGTGTTTTCGCGTCACTATCGGTTCTTTTATCTTTCTGTCTAATTTTTTGTTTCGTGTGTATGTTCGTTTTTTTCTGTTTTTACTGAAAGTATTGGTGGGGGCATGGCCCCTCCTGCTCCGCCGTCCCTGTATCATAGCACAATTAGGCGAAGTTAGTCACCTAAGACTGCGAACTGTAAAGATCATGTTGATGACTGTTTTCATGTGATTGACAAAACAAATATCAAGATTGTGCTTTTATCAAGACTATGTCCATTTTCTTTCTAATTTTGATGAATGCAAGGCTGAACAATCAAATAACTGTTTTATCTTCGCTGATATCACGAACCGTCCAGTATAGGCGTCAATGTTTTTAACGGCATTTGTCTTAGTAATTGGTGGCATACATGGTGCAAGGATTTAATCATTTATCTCTACCATCTTTTATATGGTATAACACTATTAACCTTTCGTGAACCTAAAAATTACTAAACAATGCCGGTAAAAAAAATTATAGAGCTTTGGCTGGCCCACTATGCTGGACAGTTGTAAATAGTTTTAGTTTTGCCACAGATATGCGACGCAGACAATTCATTTCGAAAATACGTATTCATTGAAGTAGTTTTTCGTGGACATCATATGAATTTTAGAAAAGTTGGTCAAATTATTGGGGGCTTCAGCCCCCGTAGCCCCCCCCCCCCCCCCGGCTCCGCCGTGCCTGCCCTATTCGCCGGCGAAGCTTCAACATTAGCTTGAATATGGAGCAAACTCGGCTTTTTATTGTTTTCTCAAAAACCAAGTCCGCAACAAATATGAAACTTCAGTATGATTTAAAGGATCAGACTCCTAAATATACTAAAATTTGGGGCCATTTTTATGCATTTTCGCGATAGGCCTACCACTCCAGGTTATAGTGATCTGTCAACTAAAGTCGGCGGCCAAATTCAGCCGAAGGAGGTAACTTTGTGCAGGCTTTTGCAACTTCGCGAAGGCATATACATCAATTATGTGAAAATCGGCACCAAGAAAACAATTATCACCTATTACATTTTCCCCGTATTTGCCCAACATTATCCAGACAAGGTTAAGTCTGGAGCAATATTTGTTGGAGCGTAAAATGGGTGTAACGGAAATAATAGACCATTTTCTCGTAAGGCCTATACAGTACGTATGTACTTATGTATGTAGGCCAACGTATGTACTTTAAAGATTATATTGTGAAGGCACACCGCAGCGAGTTTTCTGCTCGAGCATGTTCCACTGCCTATCAAACAATTTATGATTTAATTGTTAGATATTGTTGTAATTATTTAACAAGATTTTACGACGTTGGAAACTTTTTTAAGTGCCGGTATTCTTAAATATAAAATACAGTTTATAAAACAACTTGACGTTGATATTGATGACGCCAGTTAGAAGACACCCCGATACAATTCAATTTTCAATTCAATTCAATTCTTTTTATTGCTCGACTGTCACATGGATACAGTGAACGTTAACTTTATTAAGTTAACGTTTTGGAAACGTGATTTGACGTAGTTATACAGGGTGAACGTTAACTTGACCACGTAAACTAGGATGAATATCATACGGAAACAAGTAAATGTTGACTTGGTCACAATGAATGTTAACCGCAATACGTTGAACGTTTACTTAAAGCCAGTGAACGTTAACGAAAATACAGTTAACATTAACTAACTAATAGTGAAGGTTTACTGAAAATTCTTACAGTGTATGTTTATAGCGAACAAATTTATATATTTGGAATCCTTGAAAAATACTCTTTCAACGGATATTTTCATTGCCATAGCTATCAGGAGGCTTATTTTTAGCTGTATAAAGACAAATTCAAGAGGGTGTGTAAAATTGTCTGCAGGAGGGCGCTGTGTCCTTCATCTCCGACTCACCAATGCGGCCCAGGTTCGATTCCGTACGGTGTCTACTCGGTCGTATGTGAGATTGGGTTTCTGGTCCCAGGCCGTGCTCGTGGGTTTCTCTCCGGGTACGGTGACGTCGCCAGTTCCGATCCAGTGTCAGTTCCGACCCACTTCTCAAAATATTGCTTCTTGTCATAACCATGATCACACGAAATCATAAAACATTTGGTGTATTTAAGCCAGTTGATCAACCCCTCAATCATGGTTAAATTATATTATGCATTCACTGGTTTTGTTAGGAGACAGCTTTGCAGACCCACATCATACACATGACTGTACATCGGTCTAAGTACAAACACCATGACTCGCCGTTGGTCAAAAACCGTGTCGTCTGCCAGGGCTTCCGATCAAAGTCTTAATGTTTTGTTTCTCACATATAATTATCATATGGTACTGTATCTGTCATAAATTTATTTACTGGGGTGTCTCTCTAAAGGCTACCTGCTCCATTGTTGACATCAACTGACGGACCCAGTTCCGAACCACCATCATCCATGGATGATGGCCAATCTGGGTCGTACCATGGCCTGAAAATGTCTTGCGAACGCAGCGTTCACTACGTAAAATCGTAACTCTAGTGCTGATTAGCACTTCTCTTTAATCTGCCATTCAGAGGTAAAATAAGTAAAAGTACCGTTGATTTATCATTTTCGAGTGAGTATACGCTTATTAGCAATCGGAGTTATTTCAGTGCCCAATATTTCAGTGCTCAATATATCTTGCCAATATGATTAGCTCGACCACATCACTATCGCCCCCAACCCGCGTTCTTTAACGTCAGATGTTCACTAATATGACATTCAAAATGAAATATCCAGCTAGGACCCTATTTTGGCGGAAAAGTTATGTTGACGATCACATTTGTTTATATCTGGGTCAAAGGTCAATGTCAAAACGAGGCTGGATCGGAACTGGCGACAGTGGGTCGGAACTGACACCTCTCATTAAGAAATGTAATTTTATTTTCCCTGTAGTTCAGTTTATCCCCAGCTAAGTGAGTTTGTTAATAAAGGCTATGGGCAATTGTACGGCGATCAAGATAATGAATATGCCAATCAAACCATTTCCTTCTGAAACAGATGCAAATTTCACTTTGGTCGGTCGGAACTGGCGACGTGACTGTACTCATTGTGAGATTTATATCTGTGTATGAATGTGCTCGGTCCAGTGGAAGATTGGCTTATAGCCAAACTGGCTACCGAGGGTAAAGACAGTTCATTATTATTATTACATAAAGCATGGGTGTGGTGGCATCCGAAGGGTTGCATGTAAAAGTTTCTCCAGAAAAAAAAAATAATAAAAAGCGAAACACGGACTTAACCGTCCAACTTCCCTTAAATGTGTTGTAATTTTTAACTGTATATGGCGAGATTCTGCTGGTGGACGTTTCGTCCCCGAAGCCCGCCCCCTGTACAGACCTTCTGGTTTCCGATATATGTTGGCATTGTGATTGGGTTTCTGGCCCCAGGTCGTGCTCGTGGGTTTCTCTCCGGGTACTCATTGTGAGATATATATCTGTATGATTGTGCTCGGCCTAGTAGATGATTGGCTTATAGCCCAACTGGCTACCGAGGGTAAAGAAAGTTCATTATTATTATTATTATTACATAAACCATGGGAAATCATCCAAGGAAGTGGGTGTGGTGGCATCTGCAGGGTTGCATGTAAAAGTTTCTCCAGAAAAAAAAATAAAAAGCGGAACACCGACTTAAAGATTGTAATCAACCTCAAATCTGGGCTGAAATAGATCTCTCTAAAACTCAGCGAAAGTGACATATGTTACAACAGGTACAAAATGAGGGACATTTGGCCACATAAAACTAAACTTGTTTCTACCATTCACGAGGAAATAGAAGGAATTGATCTTTAAAAATAAACAGCATGGCATGCCGTTTATTTTTCCACGGCCGTGTCAACAAGCGTATACACGTGTGGTGCATTCCACCAACGTATGCTATGCGACATTACCGAACCGTAGGCACCAGCCATGACGTTATCCCATGGCTGCAGCTGTGCAGCATTCAGATTCGTGAGCGTCGCTACGTCACTCGTACAACACACACTCAATGGCGAAACAGCAAACCCGTCGAAGCAGGCAGAGTTTCAAAATTTTCTGACAAGATATTCTTGCATTCGTTGTATATGGCGATCCCACCATCATCAAATATAATACATTTGATGTATTGGTAATCTTCTCTGCTGAAAAAAAACGCATAGGGGAGAGTTTATAAAATCCATCCATTTTGAGGCGGATTACATCTTTAACCGTCCGACTTCCCGTAATTACGCCGGTGCATTATGAGAGCTGGGTACCTGACTAGAGATTCTGCTGGTGGACGTTTCGTCCTCGAGGCCCGCCCCATGTACAGACCTTTTGGTCTGTGATGTATGTTGGCATTGTGGGAAGTTGATGCTGGGTCGACATCGGGCCTTACCGACCAGTCTTAACCTTTTTAATTCCCACCGGAGATAGCGAACTCCTGAACACGACCTGGCACCAGACCAGTATTAATTCCGTTACTTATCGGCAAAAATCCAGAAGAGTGACGATGCATAAATCCACCTGGCATGTCAATATTTACCTTGTGGGACATCACCAGTGGAACTCTTGACAGACGTTGATCAAACAATTTCAACTTGCCGCCATTTGCAGCCGAGTGGTGTTACCGAATGTCATTCAACTTGTAAACAGAGAGCCTTTTCACCTCCACTCTCCATGTGTCCTTCCACCATTGCTTTCTCCCCAATGTGACCAAATCAACACCAGGAAGTACAGTTTGAAGCCTCATCTGCAATTTGAAATATCAAATTTATCAGAAATGCTGAATAACCCCACCTAATAAAATCCACAAAGACCTGCTCTCAAAATGACCCGGAAGTGATTAACTCCGGTCTGATGCCACCTGTTCTACATACAGTCCAATGGTACATGTTAATCAACGTAATGTCCGGTCACGACCTGTAGTAGTCTAATATAATATAACTGGAATACGTCCTCCTTTCATGTTGATGTCTACCATGTCCAATCGAACATCCAAATAATAAAAGAAGGGCTGTCAGTCACCCATTGTATTGGACTACACCTGTAGCGTCTGTGGTGTACATCCAAACCCCATCCAGTGGCGAACAATAATTCAGGCCCAAACAATCCCAACCGAACACACGAAACAGGTTGTCTGAAATACACGGAATAATCTCTTGCAACACCTAACTAGTATTGTTCCGTTATCATTATCAATTCTTATTCAATTAGCCATTAACAGTTACTCAATGCAAATGCGTACATTCATTTCATCGAAGACGAGAGATCCTGAAGGATCTTGGCGCCCACCATTTTCCGATAATTGTAAGCTAATGACAAGAGGATCTTTTTGCCCATTCTTACTAAGAACAAACGATTGATTTGTAATTCTGTTTACAGAATTTCGAATGTGAGCGAAAAAGGGACACTGAAAAACACCAAGACATAATTTAAGTTTCAGGAGTTTCAAGATTTCTAGAAACTGTACTTCTGTCGGTTGTTATAATACAAGAGAAATGAGCAAAGTTAGTCTGAAAGTGAATGTACATGTACGGAGGATCCTTCGTCTTCGTTTTGTAGTATTATTTTTCATTTTTTTTTTTTTTTGCACATGTCATCATTGGGTACTGGAAGCGAAGACAAATCTCTGACACTTTGGCATGAGCTATGAAACATACTTAAGATTTTATAATTAGGAACGAATGCTAATTCTGTTCTGTTTACTGGGCTGGTTTGAGATGTAATAGTAAGATGATACAATACTTAATACTGAAGGGATCCGGTCCGCGCAGTAATGTTTAAACTTCGAAAGTGCCTGAATCCTGATTATCTCCCTTGGATCGAAACATGCAGTAGTCACAGTTGTCAAGTTGTGACGTTGAGTCACAAGAGTGACGTCCCTTCCTGTAGCCGACCCGCAGTTCACTTGCAACTGCATCGACTAAAGAAAACTGATTTAAAATTTGAAGAAATACATTCCAATTCCAAATTATTTGATTTCCTGGATATGGAAGGTGAAGGTATGGATATTCCATATAGTCAATATATAGAATATGCCCCACCGTTTGATCCGCCGACTCTTGTGATGCAACGTCACAACTCTGGAATACCGTATTAATTTGAAGCGTAACTTGGATTCTCTAATCAGACCAAAAAAGTTATCTTGCACAACTAGGCCCCATGTGGAACCTGTGTACCACATTTCAGAAAGATCCATGAAATATTTCCTGAGAATTCACGATAACAATGTTTCAAGGGGAAATTCAAGATGGCCACCTGGCGGCCATATTGGATTTTCGAATCGGACCAAAAAAAGGTATCTTGCACAACTGGGTCACAAAGGGAACCCGTGTACCAAATTTGAGGAAGATCCATGCAGTACTTCTTGAGAAATCACGATAATAAAGTTTCATTGGGAAATCCAAGATGGCTGCCTTGTGGCCATATTGGATTTTTGAATTGGACCAAAAAAAGGTATCTTGCACAACTGGGTCACAAAGGGAACCCGTGTACCAAATTTGAGGAAGATCCATGCAGTACTTCTTGAGAAATCACGATAATAAAGTTTCATTGGGAAATCCAAGATGGCTGCCTTGTGGCCATATTGGATTTTTGAATTGGACCAGAAAAGGTATTCTGCACAACTAGACCCTAAGGGGAACCTGTGTACCAAATTTGAGAAAGACCCATGCAGTAGTTCCTGAGAAACCGCGATAACAAGGTTTCATGGGGAAATGCAAGATGGCTGCCTGGTGGCCATATTGGATTTTCGAATCGAACCAGGAAAAGGTATCTTGCACAACTATTTGACCAGGAGAACCTGTGTACCGAATTTGGCAAAGATCCATGCAGTAGCTCCTGAGAAATCGCAATAACAAAGTTTCATGGGGAAATCCAAGATGGCTGCCTGGTGGCCATATTGGATTTTCGAATCCGACCAGAAAGGTATCTTGCACAACTAGAATCCAAGGGGATCCTATGTACCAAATTTGAGAAAGATCCATGCAGTAGTTCCTGAGAAATCACGATAACAATGTTTCATGGGGAAATCCAAGTTGGCTGCCTTGTGGCCATATTGGATTTTCGATTCGGACCGATAAAGGTATCTTGCACAACTAGACCCTAAGGGGAACCCGTGTACCAAAGTTGAGAAAGATCCATGCAGTACTTCCCGAGAAATGACGATACAAAAGTTTCATAGGGAAATCCAAGATGGCTGCCTGGTGGCCATATTGGATTTTCGAATCGAACCAGAAAAGGTATCTTGCACAACTAGACCCCAAGGGTAACCGGTGTACCAAATTTGAGAAAGATCCATGCAGTAGTTCCTGAGAAATCGCGATAACAAGGTTTCATGGGGAAATCCAAGATGGTTGCCTGGTGGCCATATTGGATTTTCGAATCTGACGAGAAAAGGTACCTTGCACAACTAGACCCCAAGGGGAACCTGTATACCAAATTTGAGGAAGATCCATAAAGTAGTTCCTGAGAAATCGCGATAACAAGAATTGTTTACGGACTGACGGACGACGGACGAAGGACGAAAAGCGATTTGAACAGCCCACCATCTTGTGATGGTGGGCGAAAAATACCGTTAAGGGGGTAACATATGCAACTATACCTTTTTTCATAAAATCACAAGTGATCTGATTACTAAATAGGCAATACAGTTTGTGGCCAATATCATATACCAAAAAGTTCCCCAAACCTTGTTGAATGTGAATAGGACACCTCTTTGAACAAACAATGTAAATTGGAGAATATAATTACAAAAACATTGGTTCTTGGGACTGCCAGCAGAAGTAAATAAATATTAAAGACACAATATTGAAAAGCAGTTGAGAAAATTCTGTATAGTATGTTTTACAACAAAGACTGTTAGATATGAAAAATGATTTGGGAAGTATTTTTAAATATTTTTTTTTACTTCTTCAGTAATTGTCTTGGTCTAGAAATTTTGTGTACCAGACATGTGGATCAAATCGCATCTATATGTGTCAATTGGCAATTAATTATGCCGCTTCTTTCAGAACCAGGCACAATCACAACACTCCAACAGGCTCTGAATGAATGGACCCCAATAGGCAGTTGGGGATTGAATATAAAGAATACAGGGCAATTCCCTCACTGACTGCACAAACTGGTTTAGATGTATTAGCTTTTCAAACCAACACAGGTTGGCGACAGGAGTGTGACACACAGGTCTGGTCTTGGATAGCTCTACACAGCTTTGGACTGTCCTTCATATTGGCTCACACGAATTATCATTGCCTTGGGCAGTTATATTGACATAGTAAATGATAAAAAATCTTTTAAAAATACTTTCCGATGGAATTTTCTTTTCTGACATAGTCTTTGTTGTAGCAGTGATTTCATACAATTTTTAGGACCATCTTTCAAGAGTGTGTGTATTCTTTATTGACTTCTGCTGGCAGTGCCGAGACGCTTTGTTTCTGTAAATTATATTCTCAAAGTTACACTGTTTGTTCAAAGGGGTGTCATATTCACACTCAGCAAGGTTTGGTGAACGTTTGGTATATGATATTGTCCACCAACTGTATTGCCTATTCAGTAATCAGCTCACCTGTGATTCTATGAAAAAAGGTATAGTTGCATATGTCACCCCCTTAATACAAATGAATATAGATAGCGTTCATCGCTGATAAATATTACAGACAATCATATACAATATTCTAAACCTGCGTATGTTTTACACATTATGGCAAAAACCTAATTACTCTTATACTCACGGTTTACAAGACCAAGCACATACAAACTCAGTCTCCGAAGTGGAGTGGTCCACACCCCGCTGGATTTTTTAAATCACAGCTCAACAATTCACAATAGATTTTGCACACGACACAACAGAACCAAAACCTGTTTGACCGGTTTGTACCGTTACCGCAAATAACGATTCATATACGTTCTGTGATGCGCTAAAATTATCTATTAGTTTGGTCTTCACGTGTTACAATTCTAAACAGCAATATTGTCTCAATTATCAGAATATGCAATTCCGTATGGCTTATAATAATACATGTTCCACAATCAAAATATATCTTCCTACTAATATACAAATGATCCACAAACTCGGCATATGCAAATCATGTATACCTTCACATGGTATCAGTATGTGGAGACTAAGTACCGGACCGAACATGAAGAAGTCAATTCCAAAATCAGACTATTTAATCGTTTGACGGGATATCAATGCGTGACACCTTATATGTGTTGTCATTTTTACCTGTATATGGCGAGATTCTGCTGGTGGACGTTTCGTCCCCGAGGCCCGCTCCCTAGGGGTAAGACCGATTGTTCTCTGATATATGTTGGCATTGTGGGAAGTTGATGCTGGGTCGACATAGGGGCTTACAAACCAGTCTTTTGTGTTCAATGCCGTAATTGTCATCTGACGACGACGATTTAGCTCACCAATCCCCAGTGTACGAGTTTTCACAGCGACACAGCTCAGTAATTACCAATATACGAGTTGTCAGAGCATTTCCATCATAGCTCTCTAGATTAATATCTAATACCGCTTATGCCGGTGCCAGGGGCCGTGTGGGCATATCATCCAAGTTGCCACATGAACAGGTACAATAAAAGCGTACATGAGATACAACACATATCAAGAATCGTTGGTATGTGCTTTAGAATATGTTAACCAGAAGACTATACTGTGAAGTCATGTGGCTCTGTCAGTATGTCGGCCCCTCTTCCCACTTCCCTTATATGTGTTGTAATTTTTACCTGTATATGGCGAGATTCTGTACAGACATTTTGGTCTCTGATTGTGCACAGGGGTGACAGGTCAGTTCCGGTCCCGTGACCGGAAGCGGAAGTGACCTCACACAGGTCATATGCAAATTATTGAGGTGTCCAAATGCTCTTGCAGAATACCGGATAATAATAGTGCGAGTAGGATACAAAACACCGATTGACGTCTTTGCTCCTCACTGCGCATGCGCAGAAAAAAAGTCGGTAGTGCGCAAGTCTGTGTGCGCAAGTGTTCTGCGCAAGTGTGGGTTCCGCGCAAGTGTGTGACGTCATGTGTGACGTCACTTCCGGTGAAACTCGATCGGGCGAGACCTTGGAGCGGGACATTCCGGGGTTTTCCACTGGGTTTTCCCCGGCCCAGCCGCACGCCTGCGCAGGTTATCCGGCCACACGCCTGCGCAGGTTTTCCCCGGTCGCATGCCTTCGCGGGTTATCCGACCACACGCAAGAGCACCAGACCTTGGACTCCGGGGTCAAGACCTTTGCAAGTGGATGTGCTGTGATGGAGGAGATAATAAAAGGATTGACCTGTAATCTTTGTTGTTGTTGTTGTTTTCTCTAGCCAATCAGAATAGTACTTATCACGAACCACACCCCGTAGAGCTACGTATATGCGCGCATGTGTGACATGGTCTATAAAACACCTCCCTCAGGATCCCACACCCCCATTCCTACCGTTGCAGAGCCATGACGGAGACCCATCCCTATGCGACTCGCATTTTACAGCATGCGACCGTGGTTAATTCACTCACGGGTTACCGAGCAGTGGTTCGGTCCATGTTTGGAGATGGCGACGACAACGTGGGGCGACGCCAAATCCTGAAAGATTTCACAGAAGCAGTCATCGACAGAGTGGACTCGATGGAGAGGTGTGCTATCACCCACCACTACTGGACTATGACAGCCATCCTTGATGCCCGGACTATGGACCACGAGCGCTCACGCCGGAATCAGCGACGGCTCGTTGGCCTCACAATGGCCTTTGCCCTATTGACCCTGACGCTGTGGCAATGACAACGACAGCGACAGAAAAGAACGGCTATTCAGAGCCTCCACAGATGCGCTTATGTGCAACCGATATATGCGAGGGTAAGTCACAGTGCGCGTCATTCACCGTTCGTCATTGGTTCAACCAGGTCACCGAGGGGACCTGACCATATATACGAGAGACAGTCAGAATGGGTGTCATTCACCGTTCGTCATTAGGTCAACCATGTCTCCAGTCCTACGAGCCATCCTTCCCCTTACACCCCGGATGGGGTTACACGTATATGAGGTTAAAGTCACCATCATTGAAGACTGTGGAGATGTTTGCTGGTCGCGCGCTGAGACGGTATCGAATACGGTTACCCTACACCGTAATGGCTGGACCAAATTTAAACGGGTGTTGAGCGGTGAGCTCGACAGAAACCTCATACACATAGACAATGCAATCTACATACACCATGGACCATTCTTCCCACGCCTGGGCCGTTACCAGGACCCTACGCGAGGCTTCACCCAAGATCCCGATCTGCGGACAGCCTTCGAGAAAGTGATGCCTGGTGTGGACTAGCTGTTTACACCGGACGAGCGATCAGCTGTTCAGTTGGGCTGGGTTCGTGCCCTGAGTAGAACCCAATGATCAAATCATCAACCGCGACAAGGGGGAATACGAGATGGACTATCCGGTTTTCACCTCCGTGACCTACAGAGATGCCCTGGATAAACTTAAAACCCGTAGTCCACCATCGGAGGACGACGACGGCATAGATTACCCGGATAGGCTCAGTCAGCCCAGTGACATGACCACCCGATCCTTTGATCTCACGTCAAACTTTTTCTTCCTATAAGTACGAGAGACAGTCAAATCTTGTTCCATTCACGTACTGACCATGCCGGAGCATATAATACGGGCGTTTCTCAGCTTGACCCCCGAGGTCTTCCTGCACGTCTTTCCGGATAAAGTCGATATCATGGAGGAGGTGGGAGACATCTGTGATGCGGACCCTACACAACCGTGCCCGGCTCACATTCGTCTGTCCCTGGAGGGCTGAACCAAATTCAAACTGGTGTTGTCTGGTGAACTGGACGGCGACCTCATCCACTTGTGTCATGATGTGTACGTCCGACTCGGTCCATTCTTTGCTCAATTGGCTCGGCTAGATGGGGGTACAGTGCATTTTACCCTTCACCCTTTTATATGGTCTGCATTGGAAGATGCCGTGGCAGATGTGGATCAAGTGCTTACGGAGGAAGAGCGGTCATCAGACGAGTTGGACTGGTCATTTACCATGGACGATGTGCTGGCAGAAGCCAAAGAATAAAATCAGAAAGAAACTCCGGCCCAAGATATATCCGTTATAAATAAACGATAGAGCCAGGGACCATCCTCATTTGTCACCATGAAGCGCTGGGAGAAGGTGTTGGATAACTTATACTACAGTCCCGACAGTCCGGCTGCATATAGTGCATTGTCGGCTCTCCATCGAGCGACCAAACCCCAGGGGATACAACGTGCCCAATTCCGAGATTGGCTAAAAAAACAAGAGACCTATAACTTACATCGATCTGTCCGTCGCCATTTCCTACGGAACCGGGTCATCGTGGGTGGTATAGATGCCCAGTGGCAAGCGGATTTGGTCGATATGAGCGCCTTTGCCAAACACAACGATGGGAATCGGTATATCTTGACGTGCATCGATATTTTGTCAAAGTATGCGTGGGTGGTACCCATCCGGACGAAAACGGGGCGAATCTCATAGCGGCGTTCAAGGACATCTTCAAGATCAGGCGCAAACCCTTGTATTTGCAAACCGACGAAGGCATGGAATTCCTCAACAGACCGTTCCAACAGTTTCTGAAAGACCAGAATGTGTTTTTCTTCCATACGTACAACGAGACCAAGGCTTACGTTGTGGAAAGGTTTTCAAAGGTCGCATGTATAAATATTTCACTTATAAGATAACAAGGAGGTACCCCCGAAACTTTTGAGTGGTTACAATCGAGCCTATCATCGGAGTATACAGAGAGCCCCCATTACCGTGACCCAAAGCAATGAAGCCCAAGTCCGGCGTGTCTTGCACCCCATACAATCGCAACGAACGCCGAAGAAGGTGTTCAAGGTCGGGGAACCTGTACGGATCAGTAAAGTATAAGGTCAATTTCAGAAAAGTTACTTGTCCAACTGGAGCGATGAGCACTTCCTGATTAAACGGCGCCTACCCCGACAGCAGCGTGTCTATGAACTGGAAGATCTTCAAGGGGAACCGTTGCTAGGGACGTTTTACGAGACGGAATTACAACCCGTGGTGAAAACAAAGCAAGACTACTACACGGTGGAACGCACCCTGAAAACGGAACGTCGACGTGGCAAACTGTTTCATTTCGTCAAATGACAAGGCTGGCTCAGTTCGTTTAATTCCTGGGTCGCGGCCAACAAGGTGAAACGACTATAAAGCCAGACACCACCACCGTCATCCTTCATTCCACGTTCGGCCATGAACACGGTGCTATGGGCAAACAGCAGCTGCCTCTGAACACAGTGTATCCCAAAATGCGCAAAGCGCAAGTGGGCTTTGTGGTGACATTGCTAACCCTGCTGGGTGTGTTGTACGGAAGTGTGTTTTACGACGTAGCCTATCTCAGCACTCTACCCACCCCACCAAAGACACAATCACCAGCCGCCAGTGCAGGTCAGACGAATGTACAGACCTTCTCTACACCAGTCAAATCCGTGATCGAAACGAGCCCAGTCATCACCACCACACCACGTGTACAAGCCACATCGAGCTCCATACAGAGTATACAGTCCACATCAACACCTACACCAAGTATTGCAGTGCCCACTACGTCTGAAAACCCACCGGATTTCATCACTCACAGTGAACGCCCATCGACAACGGCGACCGACGTTGTTGTTGTACCCACCACCACCCCAGTTCACTCGTACCAAATTTACAAGAGCGGGTTACCACGACAGCGGATACACCTCCAACCATGGACCCCCGGTGGCAACATCCCTTCACTTGCGTCATCGCAGGACCGACTGGCTCCGGCAAGACGCACTTCATCAGGAAGCTCCTTCAACACGCCGACAGCATGATTACCCCACCCATCGCCCGGGTCGTGTGGTGTTACGGAGAATGGCAAGAGGCGTATGCAGCAATGCCCCACATCACGTTCGTGGAAGGCCTACCCAACCTGGCCGATTTGGAACCGGACACCTTGGTGTTTCTGGATGATCTAATGGCCGAAACGGATAGTCGGGTGACCCGCCTTTTTACCGAAGGGAGTCTTGCAAAAATAATGTAAACATACCCACAGTGGCTCCCCCAGCTGGGGTGTGTGTTTGCTGATGGGGGTAATAAAAGAATTAATACAACATCATGGTTGACTTTGTCTCTGAAGTGAAAGAATATTGAGGAGGTAGCGCGCAAAGGATAAAAAGGGCAGGGTTGTGGGTTCTAGCATTAGTTGTACATTAGTTGATGTCTGCGCCAGTACGAAAGCACGCCCCGACGCTCCGTGTATTGAAGACGGCCCACCCGAGTTGGTCCGAACCATTGTACGCGGCGCCGACCCTAACCTTGTACGCTGTCTGTGCGAGATCGGGTACAACCTGTTAAAAGGCAACGCACCACTGACTCCGGCTCAGAAGACCAAGTTGGTCAAGCATAAGACAGGTCTGTGAACCCTAGTCCAGAAGCGAGTCTCTCAGGCTAAGAAGAAATAGGTGTTACAGAAAGGCGGCTTTCTCGGGGCCATTTTAGCACCGTTGGCCGCTTCCGTGTTGGGTTTGATATTGGGCGGACTCTTCGGCCGACAATGAACCACACGAAAAAATGGACCTCATCGAACCACGGCTCCTTCAAACCCTACAATCGCCGTATCCGATCCCACCTACGGTGAAGACGATAAACACCCTCGATGAAGAGATGCGTCAGATCTTACAAAGACCGGGGTTAAGCGACAGTGAGAAAGTACAACAGTACAATGAGACGCTTCAGCAGTACAGGACCTTCATGGACAAATACAAAACCCTCTCTACCCCAGCACCGCCGGTGTCAGTCGCCCAACCACCACCAGCACGCGACACACCGCCAACCTCAGCACCGCTCCAACAGCCGCCATTACCAGGGGTACCACCCACAGCGACACAGTGGGTCGAAGATGCAGTCCTGAAGAGTGTACCTGCATCGTTCAACAAGTGAAAGATAATCCTAACATGACTTGGAATGATAAAGGCGAACTACTGGTGCAGAATCAGGTGGTCCCCGGTACCCACATGACGGATTTAGTGAATGACCTGATGCGTCAACGCAGGTCACACACGGATCCTCGAGGATGGGAGGTCTTTGCTCAAGGCTTGAAAGACATGCATGTACCACAGGAATTGGTGGGGAACCCTCAGCGCTGGGCCTGGATGCAGCGTGACCAGCAATCGCCGATACGTGCACAACGACAGACGCGACTCCCATATACTTGGGAAGATGAGTGGGAACCGGGGTCACCGCCCAAAACACCACAACGGCGGACACATTCTTTTCATCCATATTCAAGATCTATGACACGTAGCAAGTCACTGCGCCGGGTACAACCGCCCAATGCCTGGGACAACTATTAAGACCAACAGCAGCAGCAGGAAAACTCAGTCGCCATCTTTTACCTCACCCTACCCAGTAACAGCTCGTCTGCGGTGTTTCCCAACAACACCTTGGCCCATTATGTCACGCAGCTGCCACATCCCTTACATCTCCCCGGACGTTGGAGTGTGGTCTAGTGGATATCCAGTACCCATATACGTGGTACAACGTGCAACAAGATACGGTGTGGTACGAAGTCGTGTACGAAAGCAACACCTATAACTTCACTCTCCCCAAAGGCCAGTACCCTACACCCAAAATATTCACCGAGGCGTTGGGTAACCTCATCAATTTCCAGAGCAATGTGTCCGTACGTTTCAGCAAGACGTTGAAGGAGCTGTGTGCACTGGACGTTGAAGGAGCTGTGTGCACTGGAGACGGATTACTATGTTGGGTCCGGGCGGCTCCATGGGAAGACCATGCTGGATCTTCAGGTTGGCTTGTATGGACTCTGTGTCTATTCGGATGTGGTGGATGGTCACATTGTCGGCGATATCGAAGCGCCCCTGCCCCGCGTCTGTCCAGTGAAAGAGAACTACGGAGATCAAGCTTTATACCCACGTACTCTATCTACCGGTGCGACAGATTGACATCAGTACCATCACCATCGATATAAGAGATGACACCCGACAACCTTTGGAGGCTTCTCTCTTGCAGGAAACAAGCCTATGTTTGTGTATACTATGATTGTCTTTTTGAATTTGGTGCTAATACTGTTATGTGGAAAATGGAATAGGTCTTTGGATTATGGACGCGGATATTCTCTAATGGACGACGGCTGGATTATGAATGACGGACTAGACGCTTGTAATTCGAGATTTGGAAAGTGATGGTCACACTTCATTTTCGACAAGCACGTTCTCCCAACTTGGTATAATGAAAGTACCTTACGAGTGCGATGCACGCAGCTATATGGACTATTATGGCCAACAGGCCGGGGGTGACCTTCCGGTCTTTGCAGGTACACGCATCCAACGGGGTCATGGACTGGGGAACATACTCGGGGGCATCGTCAAAATGTTCTTGCCCTTGGTGACGCGTGGGGTAAAAGCGATCGGCAAACAAGCGGTCCGAAGTGGACTGCAAGTCGCCGGTGATGTCTTGGGTGGTGCGCTACCCAAAGAAGCACTGAAACGCCGAACTAAAGAAGCAGGAGACGTCTTGGTCGTCAAAGCACAACGCACCGTAGGGAATAAAAGACCTGCACCACTGGGACCACGCACCAGTCGACGACCGACCCAGCGACGACGCACATCGAAGACCCAGGATATCTTTTCTTAAAACATGTCCTTAATCAACGCTGAGTCCTGTCCTTCCATTAACAGTGAATTTGACCTGTGGACCGTCCCACCCACATAGACCAGTGCCGAACAAGGATTATGGGTGGAGCATTTCTCGCTCTCCAGCATCAACGAAACAGGGCCCATCGAGTTTACCATCAGTAATGCGGATACGCTCTATGTGGATTTAGCTCATACGTACTTGTATGTGAAAGCCAAGGTCGTCAATAGGGATGGCTCCAGAATCATCGACCAAGCAATGGTGGACCCGACGAATCTTTGGCTGCACTCTATGTTTCAACAGGTAGATATTTTTCTCAGCGACAAACTCATCAGTGACTCGACCAACGTATCCCTATCGAGACCCTGTTGTTGTATGGACGAGAGGCTAAAAAATCTCAGCTGACAGCCCCTTTATTCTACCGGGACACACCCGAGCACATGGGCGCAGAGAACAACAATGCGGGATATAACAAACGGAAGGCTTTCACCGCGAACGGCGCCTCGGTGGATCTGATCGGTCGACTGCACGCAGACCTCTTCATGCAAGACCGGTACCTCTTGAACAAGATCCCCATCAAAATCCGACTGATACGGGCGCCTCCGACCTTCGCCTTGATGGCCACTAACGTAGAGTGGCATGTAGCTGACTATAAGATCGTCATCGAAGACGCAGTCCTGTATGTCCGAAAAGTGAAACCGAATCCAGTCGTTCAATTGGGACACCTCAAAGCCTTGGAAACAAAACCAGCCCAGTACCCTATCCGTCGTGTGCAAACCAAAGTGTTCTCTGTGCCTGCCGGGAATATGAGCGCCAACAAAGAAAACCTGTTCCTGGGGGAACTGCCCAAGCGCGATTGATCCTGGCCTGTGTGGAGAATACCAGTATCAGCGGAGCCTACCCAGAGAACCCGTTTGACTTTACACATTTCGGCATCAATTTTGTGGCCCTGCATGTGGACGGACAACAGGTCCCAGCCACGGCCTTAACACCGAACTTTGGGCGCGGGAATTTCATTCGAGCCTATCAGAACCTGTTTACAGCGACCGGTCAAATCAATCAAGACGAAGGGAATTTGATCAGTCGGGAGGACTACGCGAACGGATACACGGTGTTCTGTTTATCTGCCCCCCACCTTAGAGAACGACCATCAGCTGGCCTTCGCCAAGCAAGGCAATTTACGGTTGGAAATCCACTTTGCACGAGCCCTCCGGAGCACCATCAATGTGATCTGCTACGCCGAGTTTGACAGCATCATTCAAGTGGACAAGGCGCGCAACGTCCTGTGTGTCTCCTGGCGTCAGATCGGGGAAGTAATTAATGATATCAGCGTGTTGATCTTGGCTCACTGAGTTGATGTGCCAAGTATTGAGGTGAAATTCGGTCGGGAAAGGGGTCAAAATAGCCAGCTTGCTATTCAGTTTGCTATTCGCGTAGTTGTTGGGAACAGCGCCCCCTGGCGTCAGATCGGGGAACTAATGATATAATCGTGTTGATCTTGGCTCACTGAGTTGATGTGCCAAGTATTGAGGTGAAATTCGGTCGGGAAAGGTGATAAATTGACTATTTATTGTTTTGATGATAAAATAACGACTGCTCCCCTTCGAATAGCGAACCGCTAACTGCGAACTGCCGACTAACTTATAATACCTGATTGTTTAGATTACTTTGTAACTCTCTTGGGTCAGTTGATTTTTATATCTTTTTTTGTACACTAATATGAATAGGCAAAGCCAGAAACGAGAGGAAGAGGTATTTCTCCGCTCGCTTCTAGGCTTTGCCTATTCATATTATTGAATATCACAAGTTCGGTATAAAACAAGGAGGTACATTATACCAATGCAAACACATATTTTGAATAGCCTAGCCGATAGGAAGAGTATATCCACGGTGGGAGGGGAAACAGTCCTCTGAGAGAGGAAAGTGCATTCTGGGATGGATGTAACTACGATGTTGAGAGAAAAATGTCAGCAACTGGTGACCATAGTGAGAAATGATCGCGTGTATTATGACTATTACGGGCGATAATCTTGCCCGATATTTTGCGTTGAAGGCCCACACCAACATAGATTCGGGATACACTTTAATACAATGTATTTCATAATGCATATGACCAAGAGAACGTGTATAACTCGGGCACTACATTTTCCAGAGCTAATCAAACTGCCAGATTGGACAGACAAATAGTGATTTAAAGAAACTGAGATCACCGAGAGCTTTAGTTTTCAGGCATATGAAATATATCGATGGTGTAATCATATGCAGAACGTTGTTCAATAGTGGCCTATGTGATTAAACGCTCATTCATGGGTTTAAATATTTGGCGAATGTAACCCGTTTGCAGGGAGGGTCACACTATGAATGTAGGCGATTGTAACGCCGATGTCAAGAGTAACAGTCACTTTCGAGAACACTGCTTCGTCGCCTTTCGGTGAATGTTTTTATGTGAATGACCAACCAATGAGACCATAAACGTGATGTAAATATATTAAAGAATCATACGTGAGATGACAGGCTGTATGGGACCATATTTTGCGGAATGATCTCTTTCTGAGAGTGAGTTCTGTGAGATGCATTCTAGAACATTCCAGTTTCTGAGTGTGTATCACTTGGTCTATATTTCTAGTTCCATGTCAGTTACTGGTATCCCACTGTCATGTAGAAAATATATTCTACCATGTATTTTCGAGAGAATAAGTCCTGGAAAATGATCATTTCTTATTCCAAGAACACGCGCTGTCAGGAAGAGAAAATATAGCTCGACACTGAATAGGGTGAAACAGCGGAGAAGAAACACTGGAGAACCTGGTAGGATGATAATAGCATCATGCAAATTTTGCAATAATATTTGTCGAATTGAAGAACTCAAAAAACATATTAAACACCGAAACCTTCTGATTTGTACATGCTATATTCTAGATCTGAATACTAAGTTCACCGCTATGTTATTTGGGTTCGACGCGGTAGCATAGATATGATAGCCGCCGCCTTGCTACGGTAGGAGCCAGTTTCAATCGAAGCCTGTAATCAATTCGCGGTTTACCAAGACATAAAACTGCGATGCCATTACTTTTTGCCCCTTCCGCTTCGAATACCACCTTCCTTCGCGCTATATATCGCCCATAATATTAGTTAGACACCATATTCTAATCATCACATATGCTCAGTGTTTGGGACGTTTTCTTAAACTCGCTCGCTGGATGGATTTTGTTGGAGTGAAAAGGCGTCGTTTCTACATTCAGGCGGAGTCTTCCTGTCCATGTTGCAGCAGACAGCTTCGTTCGTGGATATCTGGTGGAGGTTCGGATTTCGGAAGAGGGCGAGGTACGAGTCTGTGCTTTTCCGAGAGGGCGAGTCCATATTTGTTGAAAACGGCTACCGGGCCTATGTGATCGTGAGTAGAAGTGGTGTCTAACTAATATTATAATATTATGGGCGCTATATAGCGCGAAGGAAGGTGGTATTTGAAGCGGAAGGGGACAAAGAGTGATCGCAGTTTTATGTCTTGATAAGCCGCGAATTGATTACAGGCTTCGATTGAAACTGGGTCCTACCGTTGCAAGGCGGCGGCTATCATATCTAAGCTATCGCGTCCAACTCAAATAACATAGCGATGAACTTAGACATTCAGTTCTAGCTATATTCCAGTGTGCTAGGAATGAAGCTGCCCAAAGTAATGTACCAGTGACGGCCAGGTGTAAGAAAACGACTCGTAGTAAAACGAGGTGAATGTTAACGGAGTGCAGCTTCTTATTCAGAATATACCAGTCTGTTGTAAGGCCCGACGCCGACGAAGACGAAGCTTAGGTCAAAGTGACTTTGTACAGGGACGGACAGTAGTGGGGGAAAATGATCCCTGAAACGTTCAGGAATCAGGGTGAAGGATGGGTCTTGGGGATCAGTTAGTGATGAGGGAGTAGATAGCTGCCATTCGCCATATTTTCAGCATATTTTTACACGCACTCTAGCTATGTTTTTCTTGACTGAAGCCCAGTTGTTCCACAATTAAACATTCTTTAAACTTCCCCATATAATGCTTGAAGAGATTTATACACTCTAGAACTTTGTTCTAGTCTCTCCTTCATTTTTCGTAACTTTCTACAGGCTTACGAAAGATACTCGTGCCCAAGAAAAGCTTGGGACCCAAAACCCCTCAACACATGACAATATCCTCGGATGACGCCAGTACATCTCTATGCCTACCCGAAGCCCCAGAAAATACACATTTATCGATCGCGCACTTACCTTCACCTTTGCGCACTACTGGACATCATTTTCATTGAAAAGATAGTGCGCCATAAATAAAAATACCATAACGACATACCTGTATACAGAGAATTTACATCGGCGAAAATGGCCACATTCTTGACCCTCGATTTGTGGCTCCATATGGATAATTTTAACGGTTGTAATTAATATATGGCCGACGAAAGGCCATCTAGCCGGTCATTTCTTTATTTTTATTTATCGCGCACCATCCTTTTAATGAAAATGATATCCAATAGTGCGCGTAGGTAAAGGTAAGTGCGCGGTAATTATGTTTGTAAATCACCATAGAAAAGTATGCGTTGTCGGCATAGCGGTAAGGGAATTGAGACGCTATGAATCTTTAACTACGTCACAGTGTTAGTGTTGGGGAAAGCCACCCAGACCCTTCCTCATACAGAGGGGGTAACGCTCCTCTCTACATGGCCGTTCTGGGTCAGATCGAGTTTCTGGCAGAAAATAGTGTGATACATCTCACAAGATGATCTGCCATTAATCTGCAGGGATATCTGCATCACCTGCTGCGTTATAACAGCTGGTTTCATTCAGTTCTTGCGCTAATTTCAACTCCGCACACATGTACTGTACGTTTCTGATGACCATCGGGAAATTGTACACACTCTTACGGGGTCACGAAATCAGTAGGAGGCATGAAATGTACATTAAAATAATCCTTGATGTGTGTATTATTCAATAGGATATATTTGCAGGAACATTGGGAAACGACAACTCTCAAAACTTCAAAAGCCCTCCAGCTGTCATTTTCCATTACCTGCTTCGTTCGCCTCAACCTCTCCGCGACGTGGTTACATTGTATCCCAGAATGCACTTTCCTCTCTCAGAGGGCTGTTTCCCCTCCCACCGGTAACTGGACGATCATATTCACTAACCTTTTGTGGAAATTGTTTATGCTCTGCAATAAAGGAGTGAATGCCGCATATTTTCATACCGAATAGATAACTCGGGTCACGCTTGCTATCGAGCCCAACAGTTGAAGACTGATTTCGTTTACAGAACCGGATAATCTTCTGTACAGGTGATCATGTGTGACCCAGTTGTGACAATAAGCGTCAACATGGCTCGCTACCATTTTTTCGCCTGCTATTTGTACAACGCAGTTGTGACATTTGTTGGCGACCTGACAACTGTGCTAATGACACAATTGTCGTAATTGCGACAATTGTATCATTTAGTAGTTGCTACACTGCATGTTTGTAACGCTCTATCTCGCGATACAAATGTCAGTTTGGTCACGGCTGGGCGACACCCAACATGGGAAAGATTTCGACTCATCGTGCTGGATCGTTGAGTTGATGTAGTATAACACTCAGTATCCTCCAACGAGATCACTTCTTTGTTGAAGTTGACCGATCAAATTTCTTGTCACTGTGGCTGAATTGCATTCGATAGCAGGTGGGGTGAAGACGCAATTTGAGAGGAGCAGAATGCAGTATCTATTTTTATTTTATTTTATACAGTAGTATGGGTATCCTGGTGTAGCAGACGCATTTGTTCTCCTATCTCCCCGTTAATTACATTAAAATAATTTTGTTAAAATTTCGGAAACGGAAGCAATGCGTCCGAGGAATCATATTTATGTGTTTCAGGGGAAGTAATCAAATCTGTTTTTATTTGAATGACATAAGCATTCGGTAGTCTCCCTTGCACCAGCTGCTAAATTATTCCACCACGATATATGCATTTAACCCATTCTTTTAACCTTGGTATCATTTGGCCACCGAAACCACGAGCAGATTGTTTGCATGTTGCATCTTTCGAATAAATAATTTCTAATATCTATTTTAGAATTTATAGTAAACAATAATGTCAATGTATAAATCAACAGATATCACATAGCGTCAATATTGAACCATGTAAAACGGCACAATAGACACAGAGAGAATACGAGACAAAAAACATTTTACATGAACAGTACAGAACGACACGTAATAAAATTCTCCGTGCTAAAGATCTAAATCTTATAGTTTTCAATACAAGTACCCATGCCGTTGTTGAATTCATTTGCCGCAGTTGTCTCCCTTGCAACATGTGTTCTCTTTACGTTTCGCATGCTTTATTTTACGGGCATTATAATGTAAAATATCACTTATATAGTTAAAATGCATAAACAACCTCTCTTTTAGCTTAAGTAGAATTTTAAATTAGTTATTTAATATTAGAAAATGTGAAGAATATTTCATGTTTGTCTTAAAAAATTTTAACACGGGCATTTTTTCATAAATCATTGCCAGTCAGCACCCAGCCATAATGCATGGTTTGAGCGGAATTTGTACCCAATGGTTCAGTTACACGGCAGCTTTGCGCAGTGGCGGTACCATAGCCAATGAGGTTTATCCGAGGCGTGGTTATTGCTAGTTGAAAACTATTCCCAATACCCCGCGCTGGCGATCTGAAATACGGTCGCCGGTCGCAATTTGTGGAAGCTCTTACGGGAGCCAATTAAAAATGAAACAACAGACTTGTGTTTTTATGATATGGAGTGAATCATTTTGGTCGTGATTATTGTGAAGTTAGTGAATATTTCCGACACATCGTGTTGATGGTTAAATGAAAACGAGTTTTACAAGTGGCATAAACTGGATAAAACATCTTATTAATGTTTTCGCATTAACGCCGTTATTAACAAATCTCTATTCAAACCTGATAGAACCTATAATGCTATATATCTATGGCAAGTTCATCTTCACGAACGCAACAGCTTTCCCCTTTCGTATTCTCTCTGTGTTTATTGTATGCATGATATCTGGGTCCGAGAAGGGTGCAAGTTATGTATTGAAGTTTAGAGTTGTTTGAATTATGTAAAAACAAATCACAGAGCTGACATGATCAGATCAATCAAAACATGCTGTAACCTGTTGTTTGGTCTTCTTTACATATCACTCCCTCGTTGGGAACGAACTATCCAAATGATAATATTGACGAAGATGCCAGAAAGGTATTAAGTTAAATTCTATATATTGCTGTTGCAAATATCCACACGTCTTTTTTTCTTCAGTTAAGCCCTGGACCACTGAGCATTTATTCGCCATACGAACACGCATTTATGATAATTAGTTTTGCCCATGTGGCCTTGTACAAAACAGAAGAAAAAGAAAGAGAGAAATTTAGAAATATCTCCACGACAATGTAACTATTGAAACTCCTCCAATGTAGCGCTTCCCTCATTGCATTAACAATCACGGTATGTTGGCATTCTGATGTGATACGTTATTGTCATTGCGAACAAAAAGGAAGCAATGTGATAGAATCTTGGAACTAAATGCCAAATATACCTTAAGTTGTCCCTTGCTAAATCAAACAATGTAGCATGGATGCAGAGTATCATATAAAATAAGGATGCAATTTGAAAAGTAGCATCTTTCGGTTTAACTATGTTATTAATTTATCAAATCAAGAAATTTGCTTACTGGTAACAGCTGAAACGCGCGAACAACTGACTAAATAGTTCCTATAGTTTATAAAGTACATAATTGCAAATATATGCATAGTATTTGGCATAGAGCAAACAAAAATGTACAAGTTTTTTTTTCAGTGCTATCAAAGTACCCGTACAACACATTTTCTTTCGAAAGTTTTACATCTGCTTCGACATTACAATTTTCACATAAACGATATTTTTTTATTTTATATTTATGTAACAGAGATCTGGTTGGATATACCCCATGCAAAAGTTTGAATTGTAATTGTTTGTAATTGTTCATCTATGAAACCAATATATCTACTTACCGATTGCCTTCAACACAAATTATTGTACAGCAATTTTGTGTTCATCTTAAAATCATTAAAGAATTCTCCAATTTTCGGTATAGCGCTATATACTAACAGCATGCAGGATCATTGTAATTGTATTCTCTTACAACACACTTGATAGAGTCTTCTCTAACTTAATCCAATGTTTATAGTTATATCATAGACTTAGTTGATATGGCGGATTATACAATCTCGTGCTCATCAGTTACATCTCTTACAAACATGCCAGAATTTTTTCCAACTTTCAAAGTATAACTTCTGTCTCCATAATATGTCTTTGTTGTTCCATATTATTTGTTGATCGAATGCGATATCATTGGTTAAGATTTCCGTTCAAAACTCCAAGATTTGCTGATAAAATTCTGGCACTTTTGTGGATAGCTTATTAGCCGAGTAATTGCGTTGTAGTAGAAAACTCAAATCGCCACGAAGTTTGAAGATCTCATTTGCTAACAGAGCGCAATAACTGTTCTCAAAATAGAAGTACATTTTCAGCCGTATCAGTTTTAACGCTTTGTTCGTTAATGAGGAAGTCTACTGCCCCTAATACCCCTTTAACAGTTCATTGATGAGTACTGAACGTTTTATTTATCTTTCTCATAATTCCATATGAAATGAAACATTTTTTTATTTGCTTTCTGACAACAAGCAACAACCTTCTCCAGTCTTCCCGCTCACAGAACGAGTTACCTCCCCTACACCGAAAAAAAACAAAAAAACAAAAACGGTTCGCCAAATATCTGAATAGTTACACTGTATGTCACACTGGAATTTTGATATAATTAATTCCCATTTTTAATCTTTGGATTATATATTTTTATTGCTATTTGCATGACGGATGCAAATTCTTAGAATTTCTACACGAAATAAGGACAATTCGATTCCACAATAATGTCTTTCTGCTTTTGAACTTATATTCCTCTGAACATTGAGTTATTCTGATTTGCAGGAGTATTTCCGCAGTTGTCAACAGATGATTTTATTTTCACCCGTGTATCAAAATACATCGTCGACGTGAATATGAAAATCAAACGTCAAAGCTTCGTTAAAAAAATCATATATTTTGCAGGAGAGTAAATACGCGGGGGAGGGGCACGCGTGTATTCTATTAAATAATTCAATTGGAATTAGTGACCAATCTATTCCGCTTGATAATCAATCTCATAGATTAAAAATTCAGCTTATTGGAATCTATGGACTGAATTTTCAATCTACATTCGTTTCAGTCTGTTCTTTTTCAATCGCATCGAAAGATTGACATTTTAATCCGAGAAGATTGGAATTATGGACAAGATCTAATCTTCACAGATTAAAAAAATGTCAATCTTTTGGTTCGATTGAGGTTATTTTCAATCTTTTATATGGAAAAAGAAAAGAATGAATCTAATGTGGACTGAAAAATCAATCTAATGGATCACAATAAACTAGGATTTTCAAATAGATTGATTTTCAATCGGAATATATTGGTCACTAATTCCAACCTAATTATTCAAGAGAGTAACGTTATATTGTACCTGACACAATATATGGAACTCGCATGAACTGTTTGCCATATCTCATTTGCGCATATATAGCGTATAACAGCATAACGTGAAAAGCTATCAGAAACTGTCAATTGACAATGTCAATTCAACCACAGTGTATTATCCCGATATTTAATTAAGACCAGTTTAACGGTTATACAAATGTATATACTTTCTTATGAACATTCCACATCTGAAGGTTAACTAACGACTCTATTCCGTGTCTTAGCTTCATCCATATTGGCCGCTCACAATTTTACCTTATTTCAAGCGGGGAGATAAAAAGCAAACCTCCTTAGTTTATTGGTCAATTCGCGGTAGAATAAAATATCATTAATTTTCCAGAACAATCTGGAAAATACAGCGAGACGGAAAATTGGGCAGATTGGCTCAAGTTAACGAAATTCATTCCTTTATTCTTCTATTATAATCGGGAGATATAGCGTGCCAAGTGATTTTCAACAAGCATTCTCGGGGGATAGCGTGTTAATTTTTGCCTGCTCGGTGTCGTTTCCACATTTTTACCCTTGTACAATTGCTGCTGTCGCGGTAAATCAAAGGCAAGGGGTATAAATTTGCCGTGGAGCGACAACTGCCGAAATGATGCTCTCACTGAAAGCCGGTGTAATTGTTTTCTTATGGTCTATCAGCCAGGAGTCCTGTTAAACACTTGACAACGTCCATTTATTCCTGGAAAACCGAATCTGGGAAGATCGAGAAGTTGAAGAGGTGGAGATTCTATAGGTCACTGAAAAGTGATCTGTACACAACACTGCTGGTCGATATCGTTGCAAAAAAAATCATTGCAAATGAACAAACCGTATGTAGATGAGTATGACTTATGTAATAAACCTGGATCGCTGTGGGTCAACATAAAAATTCTGAGACGCGAAAATCAGTATAGAATCAATGTTCAAAAATATTCTAAGAATTCTGAATGTTTAACGTCTTGGGCTCCATAACGTGTGATGTGATATCGCGCGGAAAAGAAACCTGCCTGCTCTCTAAAAAAACTTGAGTGAAATTTCATTTAAGTAAAGAGTGGAAATTCCTTGCACTCAAGCACTTGAGTGAAATATTTCACTCAGTTGAGTGAATTCCACTGAAGTTGAGTGAATTCAACTTGAGCGAAATCAACTTCACTCAACTTGAGTGAGTTATCAACTCAAACTTGAGTGAATTTCACCCACTTTGAGCGAATTTCAGTCAACTTGAGCGAATTTCACTCACCTTGAACGAATTTCACTCACCTTGAGCGAATTTCAGTCAACTTGAGCGAATTTCACTCACCTTGAGCGAGATGAATTTCCACTCTTACTGAAGTGAACTTTTCACTCAAGTTTTTCTAGAGAGTACACAGTAAAAAAGAAAGACGCTTGACACGTTTATTCTAAAATACATGCGTTTTTTAAATAAGCGTATGCATACAAATAAAAAATGTTGATGTTTTAAATGAAAAACACCCACATCTAAAGAAAAACCTCAACATATAACTGATAATCGCATGTATTTTATTTCTTAAAACAAGAACGTTTTCACGAGGCGTTTTTGTCTGTTGATATGATCATAATGTGCACAACAACGTTTCAGTAAAACGTTAGCGTCTTGCATGACCATAACACTCGAGACGTTTGACGCGTTTATATTTCAACCCGTGTGTTTTTACTGATGCGTCGTTAGTAGGTAACATTTTGTATAAAAACGCGCGCGTTTTCCCTCGACACCTTAGATAAGACATGTTTTAAAATTGGAGAAGAAAGTAGTGGCTTAAAACACTGCCGTCAATCGCGTGACATGACACGTCTACAACAAAAACACATGTGTCATCTTCAGATGTTTAAATTTCACGGCCAGCGTTAATTCCGATGTCGTTTGTCGGTAACGTATGCCACAAAAACCTTAGTGTTTTACAATGACATTATGTTAAAACTATAACGATACCCTGAAAGATTTAAAACTGAACAGACCAATGATAATAGACCTACTACGATGGTTTGTTAATCACGTGATCTATCAGAAGTTCCATAAAACGGACGCGTTTATTCAGGCATGCAATGAAGTACAAATAAAGGTCAATGATTGGCGCCGTACGCGTTTATTAAATGTTAATGTTTTATGTGTATAAGCGCGTGCATTTATTAAATAGTAAGGTAATACATTCAGCACAATACAGCGTTAAACGGATGCGTTTATCACGGCATGGTGTTAGGTATGACGTAGGCTCATTTCTATTCCACGGGGTCCAGGCGCATATCGTCTGCTGGACTTTTTCGTCGCTGTCAGCATTTGGTGGAGAGAGAGTGGCACCGCTATTCAAGAATTCTGGTAAGATCATCTTCTGAACTGACCTATTTAATTAGTAACTTCCGTCTGATACATTTTCGCAGATTCAGAACGCTAATTACATTCATTTTCATAGAGGTAATCCGAAATATAATGTTCGGTTTTGTTTCGTTGACGGTAGCAACAACAACGTAACTTAAACAACAACAACACCGGTAACAATATAGGCCTAACGTTTAATGCATACATGGCTGAGCAGTTCAAAATTATCTATGCTATACATTGTAGATGAATCTATTAAATCCAAACGGTCTGTCATTCTCGTTTGTCACAAGTATTCATCTTGTCACTATTTATTTGCCTTTTGTTTTGGCCTTCGAAATCGACAGATTTTCAAGACGCTAATGTCGGAGTCGGTAGTATGGCAGCCACGAATCACTTCCGTTGTTCCCTGTGCTTTTGTTGTTTGAAGGATGGAGCCAGTGATGCCACCATACTAGATTTTCTGGAGAAATCCACAGCCTTTGACAAAGGGAAGGAAAAGAAGACACAACCAATACTTACAATCAAGAAGGTAAAGCATTTTTTTTATCTCATTCACCTTATTGAACATCTAATAATATCTTCTGACAACTGCATTTCCTGTCGCTCAGAGGCTATACCAGCATGGTTTTTATAGTTCAAATTTTCATTTTGAAGATAAGCCCGTATTTCGTACACAATGTGCAAATGACCCTGTCGCTGAGTTTAGTCTATCAATAGGATTAACGAGTTCCATGTTAAATCAAAAATTGACCCAATCGAGGTCTTAAATTCTCTCGAATTAAACCGTACAGTGATTTTACTGGTTATTCAAATGACAGGACAAAAATGCCAGAAAGTATTCTTGAGTGTTGTCAAATAAGAGAACTCTTTCGAATCTAGAAAGGAATTTTATCAATATTTAGTGAAAAGTGACATGGAAGTTATATATTTTATATATTCAGCAGGGTTTGTAGTTCCCACCGGTCCGCTAGTCCGAGACTAGAAAATTTTGGGCGAACCAGTGAACATTCCGATTCACCTGTGGACCAGTAGAATATTTTCATTACATTTATGAACCAGATTAGCTGACCAGTAAACTGTAGAGATAGACTAGATGATCAAATTTACTGGTCTGCAAGACAAGTGAAAAAATTTCCGAATTTCGTACCCTGGTCAGAATCATTGAATCTTCCCGTTAATTTCATCTCACTCATCTCACTTGATGTCAGTTTCAGGGAGCAGTCTGTATTCTTCATGAACACTTTAACAGGAACATTTTTTTATGACTCATTTACAATTAAGATGACAAATTAGTCACTTCGAATATCAGGTCACTTGATCTTGTTCTTTGTTTTTGCCTTAAGGAGAAAGTGGACAACGGAATAACCATTTTGAACAAATTAATATTTTGTTTATTCTTCTCATTGGTTTGTAGTAAAGCCGTCAAGCTTTATACACCTTTCATGACCTTCTTGGGCAGAGGCAGAATATTTCCCAGAGTTATATAAATGTGATGTTGTATACATTTGATCCCAGGAAAATGAAATTGATTTGTGATAATATAAATATGTCATAATTATACAGCTGTCTTTGGATTAATTTGTTCTTTTTCCTTCACATTGTTTCAGGGGATTGCTGAGGTGGACATTGTGAATGCAGTAGGTGGAAAACAACTCGACCCACCCCGTTTAGTCATGTTTATGACCAATGAAGTGAAAGTGCAGGATATTGTAATAACAGCAGATAAAGGGATCATATATTGCGAAACTGATAACGTGAAAGAGGCAGTCCTTCACTGTGTGCTAGTGTATTACGCAATGTATCTCAGCTATCCTCGTATCTATTCGCAGCTCCTGACACTATGCCAGGAACTTGATCTTGGTGATCCCTACACAGATCAGAGGTCTGCCAAGTACCTGAAATATTGGAAAGAAATTGAAAATGCCATACAAAGATTAAATGTACAGGTTTCATAGTGTTGTGTGTGAACATTATGTCTGCATTGATAACAAATGCTAGAAACTCAAAGTTGATGGATACATAATTAAGCAGTTATTTCATTTATGAATTCATTTGATTTATGAATTAAGTCGTTTGATACAATATTATGTTGATTTGCATTGGAAATCTGACTCATCTTAGAATACAGTCTGTACCTGAAATATTGAAA
>JAVTVY010003458.1:0-32285 GCA_036873755.1 Hanleya hanleyi
ATATTTCACCACCAGTGGGCAATTTGACCTGAATTTGAAGCCTGATGTGGTCTGTGATGAAATGTTTGGATGTGAAATAGGATACACGTTAAAGGTCACAGTTTACATATATCTATAACAATATACTGAATTGTGTGTATTGGGGGTGGCAAGTTGGTAATAGCAGTGTAGATAAATGCACTAACAAATGTGGAAAATTAGCATTTCCTATTTCATATATCCCACCAGGTTTTGTACTGTATTATATATACAGTGAAACATACATCCAAGGGTTCCCGAAGGACATGACAGTGCACTCGCTAAGCCATCAATAAATAATAAAAAAAAATAATTATAAATCGAATTTTCATCAGAATTCGGTCAGCTCAGAACTTGCTGATAACAATGCCCTAATGCACGTTCATGCCAAAAATCAAAGTTCTAATGTCAACGGTTCTCCTTATTTTGCCGACGAAAGGATTTGGATGAACTGACTGACTGACTCACTGACTCAGTATCGGACAATTTGCGATCTGTAGCCTACTTTGTAGGAATAACGTCCGGCATAGATAATAAATAACATACCAGTATGTCTTTACAAGTCGACCTTGTTCCGTGTGACGATTCGTCTTGATCAGATTCGTTGTCCCTCTGTTCCACCTCATTTCGGTCGTTTGGTACGGGTTCAAACTGATACAATAGAACGTCAAGATGTCCATCTATGTCCTCTGTATATAGGTCATCATCACTGGCATATTCCTCCATGGTTTGGAATCGTTTTCGATTAATTATACAGCGATATACGCGATGGAGTAATCGCAAATCCACAGCTTAATATATAGCTCAGACAGCTGCCCGCAGGAGACGGTCGTTTTTTTGACGTCACCAGGTCACGTGACGCCTAAGCCCATTAACAGGTTAACTGGAGGAAATTGAGCCGCAGGTCTTTAACTAAAAAGGCTTTAATACGCCCACAGGGGACAAGGACAATTTTTTTTTTAAATGCTTAGTTAAGTGCTAACTCTTCTGACCCATATTTCCAGAGAACAAAATATTGATAAAAATCCTTTAAAACATGAGTAGTGTGACTAACGTCACAGGACCTACGAAGTAGAGTGAGGAAGATGACTTGGGGGGTCCAGGCGTAATGTTATAGGTCACCTAAGTAGGTCAAATTTTCATCAAAAGTAGGTCAGCTCAGAACTTGCTGGTAACAGTCTCCTAATGCACGTTCAAGCCAAAAATCGGTTCTAATGTCAGCGGTTCTCCTTATTTTGCCGACGAAAGGATTCGGGTGGACTGACTGACTGACTCACTCATTGTCGGACAATTTGCAAATGAGAGCCTACTTCGTAGGAACTTAATCACTCATTAATAACATTCCACTGTTATCTAGCAAGGTGAATATTGTGATATGCATTATTAGCAGTCAGTATCAAATGCCCAGTGTTTCGAATAAAACATGCTGAATAGGAAAACTACGTGGAAAACCTACCAACTCAGTGTCCTCACAGAAATCCCGACAGGCGATTGGTTGCAGCATCTCCATTTCTCAGATATGCAAATATTCTCGACGGTTGTCTTCTCCTCAAGTCCGTGTCTACGCATGTTTAATTTGATAATAACAAAAAATACCAACACATTTAAACTATAATGGAATGCTGGGCACAGTAAGTTATTATGTCCCGATGTTTGTAGAATACATCTACATATGTGCTTTATCAACTTCTTTTCTAAAAAAAAAGTCTTCTTGTTAAGTGCTTCAACAATCAAGTTGAGCTCCTGCCACAAAACACATTGGGGGGTTCATTCCAGGACCGAATAACGTCATTTTGTTCTGGCACCAGCATGATTTTTATTTCTCTCAGTTGAAGCCTGAATAAGAGAGAAATTGCTTTCTCTGGTTGGTGTAATGTGTTTATGTTATCAATTGTCTTGTTTTGCTTGACCACAGGGCGGTGTTCTCCGCCCTGTGATATGTATTAAACTTAGGAGTTGTATTGAAGTCTTCATTGAAGTCTTCATTCAGCGTGACTGACCGGGACCGTGCTGGTAAAATTTCAACAAATTAATTAATATAATTAATATCTTTTATTATAAAAAAATAGGAAAGTTTTAATTTCGTAAACTAATATATGTAAGCTTAACATTCAGAATTAAAAACATGGTAGTGTGACTAACGTCACAGGACCTACGAAGTTGGGTGGGCATAGGACTCCGACGCGAACTGAACTCCCGGAAATTCCCCCCTCCCCTCAGTCGAAATCCTGGCTATATTAAGATGGGCACTGCCCAAGTCAGAATCAGCAGTGATTTTCATCAAAAATCACCAGAAATGTTCATCAAAAGTATGTCAGCTCAGAACTTCCTGGTAACAGTCCACAATTGCAACTTCATTCGAAATAAAGAGGTTCTAATGTCGACGAAAGGATTCGGATGGACTGACTCACTCACTTACTCACTCACTCATTACCGGAGAATTTGCAAATGAGAGCCTACTTCGTAGGAATATGAAAAACTGAAAAAAATATTCGAAATTTGAACTTCACTGAACGAAATCTACAACACCTTCCAGTGAAATATTAATTAACACAGGAAATTACATGAATAATCCATAAATACATGCTGTATGTTTCTGGAAAATTACTGAGTGGAATTTAGGGAATAATCAGTTGGTCATGTTGGTAGAACATCAAATATTAGGAATTTCAAAGAATGCTTGGGATTAAATAAATTTTAATTTTAATTCTCAGCCTAAGTTTCGCGCTACGTAATCGAGCTCTATAGCATGGAGGTTATATACATATACTCCTGGTTTGATTGTGTTGTAAAATGGTAAGAACACAGCTAAAGTATGCAGGCAGAGAGTGTCTCAGAAAATATTAGCGAAAAGCCAAGCTAATCCCAACACAGTGGATTCCAACACTTTCATGATCAGCTAAAGTATGAACATGGTGCTAACATATGCAATACTCATAACTTTCACTGTGTCGAGGGACCACTGTATTGTTGTTACTGGCATTATGTGAACGCTTGTCTGAAATAATAGAGGCTCTTTCATAAAAGGTGTCTCTTTTTGTTGAAGTTTAAAAGCGTTATAACTTTTCTGGTGACTCGCAGTCACACCGATGCCCGTACTGAAACACAGAAGCTAATTCCTGGAAATGAAACTATGTGCAGCAACGTACATTAACATTTTGAATTACATCATCTTCTTGAATTTTTAAACGTGGCAGTGTGACTAACGTCACAGGACTTACGAAGTAGGGTTTGATATGATTTAAGTGTGTACACGAGATATGACTTGGGGGGCCCTATGTGCTACCTTGAGAGAATTGATATAGTAGTCTCTAATTGACAGTGTGTACTATTAACTTTCCCAGATGTCACCACTGGTGAGTCATTAGCGTAGCAACTATTATCGCCCTCAGTCCCTATTACCCTGGACACTTATCAGCCCAGCAGTACAGCACGAGGTCACCCATCCAAGTCTTGACCGGGCTCAAAGTTGCTTAACTTCGCTGATTTTACGAGAAACGGTGTCTCCAACAAGATATGCCGTATCAGGGAACCTTCAAAGTCACAGGAAAACGTACAGCCAAGGGTACCCGATGGGCATGACCGTGCACTCGCTGAGATATCAATAAATGATAAAAAAAATAATTATAAATCAAATTTTCATCAGAATTCGGTCAGCTCAGAACTTGCTGATAACAATGCCCTAATGCACGTTCATGCCAAAAATCAAGGTTCTAATGTCAACGGTTCTTATTTTGCCGATGAAAGGATTCGGATGGACTGACTGACTCACTCACTCACTCACTCACTCACTGACTCACTCATTACCGGACAATTTGCAAATGGTAGCGTTTATAATTTGATTTAAAATAGTTAGGTGATAAACATAATCTTACAACGTGGCAATTTAATATGAAAGCTATGACTTGAGTAGTTGTATATGTTGCCCGCTAATCTCGCAACATATAAACTTAATCAATGAGTGTCATAACTTTGGTATTAAATGGCTCGAGTGGACCTTGTGATATGGTTCTGACAAATTCAGGTTTAACGTGTTACAAACACAAGAACAAAATGACAATGTAAATCGTAGATGTTAATTGCCATATGCTAATTATGTACGACATCACACTTATCTAATCAATATAAAATGTCCAGAATGAGGTTTCTGCTCAGCAGTTAATCCATTCTGTTGTTACGGCAAGGTTTCGCGGAAGGAAAGCAAGGCCGGGATATACGAAGAACGATTATTCCATTTTCGTTCATTTGTCGAAATTATGATGTCACTTTGGCGTCAAAAATATTTCAGATCACTTAATAACAATTTAGCTCATTTCATAGCGATTCTATTCATACCACATATGTTGATCTTGAATGTAATATGAGCAAAACCATAGTGTATCTTCCCACCATAGTCCAGTATTGTACATTTTACGATACAATACTGTCTCTTTTTTCGTGTGGGCTTAATATGTGGTCAACAATTCCGTTCCCAGGGTGTAAACGAGTATAGTAATTAGACTGATGTGATAAAGAGTTTACAATAGCATTGCCGATATTCAATGAGATTGCATGCGATAGGGACCGACTAGGGTAGACCAAACCAAATCCTACTTGTCATGAACTTGTCAAATGGATCCAATGTTCCTAGAATTATAGGCGTCAGATCCGACACTCAATGTCCAACCGTCGCTCAATAAAGAATTTCTGCGTCAATAACCGAAATAGCTTTTTCGAAAACATATTGATCATTGTCTGATTTCACTCCAAGCTGTTTTGGATCTATTAACCTGGTTTCGTTTTGTTCTACTCCGCGAAAATGGTAAGTGTGAAAATGAGAACCAAACCGCTCCACTAAAATACAGCTTGTCCATATATGTCGAGTTGCACATTGCACATGCCTGATATTTCGTTCCTGTCACTGACAGGAAGAATGGTGTAACAACTTGGTGACCATTGTGAACCCAAAGAAGCCCGATGAATCGGCATATCAAAGTCAATGTCAAACTGCTGAATTTACTGAGTTACACTTCGTCTCCGTTTACTAAAATCAACCAGTATGGACTCGAATCAGTCTATTTATTTAGGAATCGAAAGACTCGGGCTAACTGGTGTAGATCAAAACATATCGCTATAGTTATGAATACGTTGAATTACGGTACAAAATGCCGATGTTTAACTCGCAAGTATATTGTGTACGACGTTTGGTTACCGATTGCCGGATTTTCTGGTTACAATGACAGGGCCGTGGCAGGGGGAGGGGGTATGTAGATTAGATAAATTCAATAACCATAGGCACAAGGCACAATACTCAATACAGAAGTATAATGTTATAAGTAAGACATTGGGTGGTCCATTGTATATACTGTGAAAAAAAACTAGAAATATTCAGGAAAAACAACAAAGAAATGAGCTGCACTCCAAGCAGTCTTTTCCATTGTATACTACTGTTTCAAGGCACTGGGACTATGGCAGCAGTGTCGTTGTTTGCATGATTGTAATCATGTCATCGTCAATTTTTCATGATAGTTTGCTCGACAATTACCAAAATTGATTGATCCAAGTGGATCAGCTATTCACTCAGGCAGTTTCATCTCTCATGTGTGTCCTATTTTGGAGTTACGGCGGAGAATCGCAAAGCAAATGTCGAGTTACGGCGGACAATCTCAAAGCAAGTGTCGTTATTTTCATTCAAAATAGCACAAATAGCGCAAGCGAATTCTGGCGCATGCGCAGAACTGTTATTAAAGCAAATTGTATTGAGAACTAGCAGATGTATGGACTGGACACTGGGAAACCTATTGGTGTATAGTTTGATGCAAGAGTATGAAATTATCAACGCGAATTTATCGGGAAACTGTTAATATTCTAACATGGTCACTATGGAAACAAGGCTAAAATTATATTGGCCGCCATCACCGGTCACTCCAACATCATGTTTGATGATCTTTGCATATTGGTATATCAAAGAATGTTTTCTTGTTCTACTTGGGGGTGGGAGGTGGATACGCCCTATTTCTATACCTCTTTTTCGGCCTCGGTCGCTCCAGTAGAATATCGACCTACTCAACATAATACTTCATCCATTTAGTCATGATTTGGATCCATTTGCGCTATCTTCGTTTGTAGAATTCTGGCTAACTCAAAGATGACTGTCGTGTTTCTCACAGATCTCGTGTTGTTCTTCGGTTTCACGCGATCTTTCCTGCAAAATAGATATTTAAATAGGTAAAAAAAAAAATAGGCCACCGTATGAATTTGCTTCAAGCGACAAATTTGTACATTTGGTGAACCTATTTGTCTGAACTAGATGAGAATGTATTACCTGTGTATGGTAGGATTCTGCTGGTGGACTGCTAATCCGCGAGGCCAAGCCTCTGTACATTTCATTCGACAAATATATGTAGGTGTATTGTATTGGTGGGGAATTTAAGCCGTATGGGCATTGCAGGTTAGTTTTTCTGGGTGTTCTTTCATTTACTAAGTTACCACATGCTGAGGCGTTTACCCCATCAGACGTGCTCGATTCTCATCCGTTATCATGAGATGATATATTTCTTCGAGCTGATCTGTCATCACAGCTCCCGAGCTAGCGTATCTAATTCCGCTGAAGCCGGTGCTAAGGGCCATGTTGATACCACATAGTATCCACACGAACATCTGCAATAAAAGCGCGGCTGAGATACTAAGGCTACGTCTGAGAATCCACCATATTCTCGGGTCTGACTGTGAGGTACCGAGTGAAGCTTTCCTGTAGAGTCATATGGTTGCTTTTAGTCGGCAGACGTCAATGTTTCCCACCTTCAGCAAATTCTCTACATTTCAGCTGACTTAATTCCGCTGAAGCATGTGATCGGGGCCGTGTGATCATTCCAGTCAAGGTTTCAATACTGAAATGTAAATTAAAAGCGTGGCTGAGATACAGAACATCACCGAAATAACTAGCGATCGTTGAGATGTGTCCGAATGCAGTTTAGCATTCAACATTCCTCAGACGATGGATGCACCAACTTTGGTGCTTATTTCCACTCTGTGACTATCAAGTCAAAATGTGATCTCAAGCCACCTGACTGTTAGATTTGCTGACCGTCGTTTATAAGTTTTCTGCAGCTGTACGATTTCGAAGTGCATTCTATCGTGGTAGAGTGGACAACACTACCTACATGCAGGGACATTTCGTCTCGCCGATTGGTTGTGAACCTTCTCTGGTCTGGAAGACCTGTGATGTACCGGCACGGATGCCTTCGCTGAACCCGTCCCTTAATTATTTCTTTTTCCCTAAAGCTAGGGGCTGAAAATTAATACACTTGATCGTTGGCTGCTTATGAAGCATCACCGTCGCAGGAGGTGATTTTGACCGATTTTAGTGAAAAAAAAAGATTGCAAAGGGTGATATTTGATACAAAAACGGCTCGATATGTTAGAGAACGGTTGCTATAGCTGACATTTAATAATGTCCTACATTTAGAAGAAGGAAAACACCGAAAATCTGTCAAAAAAACAGAAAAAGGCGCAAACTGCTAAAGACCGACTGTGGGCGCCATATTCAATTGATCCATGAACCACTGAACCTAGGGTTATACAATGGTTATTCCTACCTGACTACATGTACCAGGCACTGGTCTGGAGAATAACGCTTGGCGAAAAGCACATCATCGTCATGAACTTATTTACCTGATACAATATGGAGTTTAAACACCTTAGCCGTCAGCGAAACTGAATCCACGATCCCACCCAACTGTCGATTGTTTTCTTGTTCTCTGAGCTACATGTACGCCGACCAAAAATATATTTCTTTGTCTTTCTCGTTTATCCAGTCCTTTGTCTCAATACGCGCAAGTAAATTAAATGTAGCCTACATTGATTCAATTTGTATACGAAGAGAGAAAGATCAACTTTAACCATAAACATAAATCGAACCAACGACGCCTCCCGAGCCGTGGTGTCGTTGATACCGTCTGAGCGATGCCGGTGTGAAGGCTAATAATGTCCGGCGGCGAAGGGTGTCCGGCCGCTATATTCTAACCCATCTAGGACACTTTTCTCCACATCGGGACAAGTGTCGGTCTTGGTTGCAATAGAAAAGGATATTAAAGGGGACCCTAATCACCAGGACATTCTTATTCATCACACCGGCTCAAACTGGGGCAATAAATGGATTGTGGCTCGTTGTGTATACTTCATGTGTGTGTTGATACCAGCAGACATTTGGTTTTGAGAACGCAGTTCAAACTAACTCTTTCGTGTACGCTGGAAACATGGCAAGGGTTACGAGTATATTTCAGTATACTGACCGTGTATTTCCCATCAGAGTATATTATAGTACATGGTATATTTCGATTATACATTCCAATAATCTCCAAATATAAGAATCGTTATCTTAAACATGAATGTTTTGAATGAACCTATTTCTCAGCTTCCAGTTTGCACAAATGTACAGGCACACCTGTTACCTGAAGTCCATTAAACACATATTTCTATATGCGGGAAGTATTTAGTGTGCTATGAATTCGATCGAAAGGCCTTCGAAATGTCCACAATGAACACCTGTGTGACTCGGAATCCTAGCCTTCACGTTTGATACCTTGACCGGGAATGGACCCGTGCACGACTGAGGGGAAGTACTGAGAAACTTCGCAAGAAGTTCTAGCAAATGTCCAGAGTAAATTCGTCATGGTCCCATCAGACAAAGCTCCAAATAATATAATATTCATATGTAAATATTACTATTACCAGGTGCTGGTTGAAGAGTGTGAAGATATCGTCGTCAAATACGTCTACTGTTATACGTAAACTACATTTACTCTGGAAGATTTATTTAACAATCACTAAACGTTTCTCAAGGAAAGAGGTATTTGTCTTTCAACCAAACATAACGATATACCAAAAGTATACTGGGCTCCCAAAATGCATAAATCACCATACAAAGCTAGATTCATAGCTGGTTTTAGAAGCTGCACCACCAAGCTTCTTTCAACCCTGTTGACGAGGGCCCTTTTGTAGGTAAAAGCATTTTGGGAAAGGTATTGCGCCACTATTTCTAAAAACTCTGGCGTTGAATGTATGTGGATATTGAAAAACTCAAAATGTCTTACGGAAGAACTTGATGCTAAAGGTCACATCCCGTATAGACATGTATCCACATGGGATTTCTCGACTCTCTATACCACAATCCCTCATCAGGACATTATTTCCGTCTACGTTCATTAATGGTATCTGTGTTCAATAAAACTGATCGTGGGCATATTAATGTCGGAAGCCATAAAGCATTCTTTAGCTCTACTACATACAAGAGATATCATTCATGGGATGTTTCTTTGTTTATAGAGTTGCTTGAATTTCTCACTAAAAATATCTATGTGAAATTTGGCAGCACAATATATCAACATCATATAGGTATTCCAATGGATACTAATTGTGCACCCCTATTGGCTGACCTATATCTGTTCTCTTATGAATATGTCTATATGCAGGCGCTTTCAAAATCCGATCCATTCAAAGCCCGATCTTTCTCATTCACCAAACGCTATATGGACGATCTTCTCGCTGTGGATAATCGCTATATAAATGACGCAGTGAAGGATATATGTCCACCTTCACTGGAGTTGAAGGAAACTACAGATAACCCTACAGTCACATCGTATTTAGACCTATATCTCTATAAAAATTAAGCGGGCCTTCTCTCTCGTCGACTGTATGACAAAAGAGATGATTACAATTTCGACATCGTAAACTATCCCTTTCTGGACAGTAATATTCCAGTGGGACCTGCATATGGCGTATACATATCACGCCTAGTAGCATTTGCTAGATCATGTGTTAAATGTGACGATTTTAATCAACGTCACAAACCATTGTTGCAGAAACTTATAAAACAGGGCTATACCATCAAGCGCCTTCACTCAGAGTTTCTCAAATTTGGCGATACATATCGCATACTGATAGCAAAATACGAGCGTAGCGTGCAAGATCTATGGCGTTACGTTGCGTAACTTGTGTCTAATTCCGCTTAACCCGGGGCTAGGGGCCGTATGAACCCATGTACTTCAAGATCTCCATGGTACCTGAGATACAACACATACCACGAATCGTTGGATTCTTTGTATGTGCTTTAGAATAGGTTGACCAGAAGACTATTCTGTGAAGTCATATGACGCAGTCAGTATGTCGGGACCTCTTCCCACTTCCCTTATATGTGTTGTAATCATATGAACAGTCACAATCAAAGCGTGACTGAAATAAATCATTCTTTAGATGACGACTTTACAACGAATATTATGGATTAAGAATACTGATCAGCGATACGGATTTTATATTTTGGAACATCATGATGTCTTGCCGGCATCATTGAAAACTGTTGACCGCTTCTCTCTTGCAGGAAACAAGCCTATGTCTACGTATACTATGATTGTCTTTTTTGAATTTGGTGCTAATACTGTTATAGGGAATATGGAATAGGTCTTTGGATTATGGACGCGGATATTCTCTAATGGACGACGGCTGAATTATGAATGACGGACCAGACGCTTGTAAAACGACCATATCATGTTACACTAGAAATGTTCCAGAAGGGTTGCTCTAACATAAAATGAGAGAGAGAGAACTAGGGTTTAAGTTCGCGCTCAGCAATATTTCAGCTATATAGCGACGATCAAACAAAATTCTAAATGTTCTAACAAGAACAAGTCAACAACCCAGCCATCCAGAAGTAATCAACACAATACACCAAAAACATGAACATACATTAAAACCTATGCAACAAACCGATTTCGTTCAAATAACCTAAACTACAGTCTTTTTTCCCCTACTAAAAAGATCTTCTAAATTAGCTGCTTGATAAACGAATCTCTTACAATCTTAAAATCTACACAATCGATCAGAATATATTTGACTGAGAGATCTTCGTGGCATGGAATACTCCTTGGGGCTGGTTTCTTTTTTAGTACATTGAGTATGGCCGATTCTACATCGCCTGATCACGGCTTGATCGAAACGTTTCAGGCTACTCAGATGAAAATATCCTACAGTGTCCTGAAACTCATTAAGTTTGTTATTATCCACAGCATCCCATAAAGATTGAAACAGCTTTTTCACATAAGCATAAATAGAGAGTCTGGAATTAAGTCAGAATTTTATAGGATGTGGGTTGATAGGCACCTTTTAAATTAGGGTTTTGTGTTAGGAGTATGATTTGAGTCGATTTAAGTCTGCCGGTGTGTTTCTTTAATCATTTTGTTATGCGAAAAAGCTATTCGCCAAACCAAGATGATATGTCATGGGTTTCCTTTAATTGTATTCTCAACTACATGTCATAGTCAAACATCACGATTAGGTTTCCCAATATTCTACTGATTGTGTCATTCACTAAACGTGTTCGTGCGTCTCAAATATCGATATAAATTAACATTCGACTGTAAACAGCACAGATGTCTCCAGAATGATTCAATTTAAGGTGAAGTTAACATGACAACCGTTATCTGCAATATATGTTGTTTTTACAGGATCATCACATCCGGGCCTTGCAGTTCTTGCCAAGTATTCTTAAACTCCAGCGCCTCTTGATTCACAAATATCAGCGAAGAATAGACGTTTTAGAAGCAACTTCTATGGACTTCGGTCGTTTTTTGATCGATCACGATGGTATGTCTTACTTCTACCGTCTCTCTATAATTTACGGCTGGCTTCTTCCCTGGTTTGTGCATGTTTGTCTTCTTTCAATTCGTCGGTGCCCTACATTTCTAGAGTACATGAAGCGAAGCATCACTGGCTAGCAAACGACATATTGCGTTTCGGGAGAGAGAGAGAAATTAGATTCAAGACGCGTTCAACAGTATTGCATCTATACAGAGATCTATTGCATTTCAAATTGTGGTATATTAGTATATGCACTTGGTACTTCCTATACACATTAAAATGTTAAAATTGTTATCATTAGCTGATGATAATCGACATACACAATGTTACATTGGCTGTTTTTTCTCTATACAGACAACGAACGTAGCGAATATCAAGCCCTGTTTGATGACCTCCATGAAGCCTGGGAATGCGTCAAAGAAGCGGTTCCAAAACAGGGTAAGATCTGCAATACATTCGAGTGTAAACATCTATGCAAGTTCTTCAAACCTTGTTTTTAAATTTAAATTCGTGGAAAAATAACACTGAAAGGGGAATCACGTTTAAATCCATCAACTATATTTATTACATGCGATAAAATGGGCATAATAAACAACAAATAAAGTGAGTAACGTAAAGAAGTTTACAGAATGTAAATGTGTGGCATCCAACAATGTACATGTACCTAGACCACTGATTAGGTATACAGATGAATACTAGCAGTAAGTGCATCTTGAAAAAAACCGCGGTCTATGAATCTGTGACTGAGGACAATGGAACTCATCAATTACATACCGAGTAGCAATACTGATAATGATAATAATAAATAATAATAGTAATAATAATAGTAGTACATATAACCCCGAGTGGCTACAACGGGTTTCAAGTAATTGGCAAAGTTTCATACATGTATCTATAGTTGTTTCAGAGATGTAGACAAAGTAACCAAAGCTACACCCTTCACATCAATTCTCCATAACATAATGTTAAACAAATATTATAAGTCATATGATGGAAGTTCCATACTTTTACTTATAATCTCCGCACATATATAACCAAAATAACGAAATCTGAAATATTAAGGATACATCTATTGATCTGTCTATGGCAGTAGGAGCAATTCTCCATTACAAATCCCCATATTCGATATCGCGCTTGTCCAACAACATGAAGTCATTTTCGCCACCAATTCCATTGCATGAATTTCCAACAAATTTGATTGGTTGATTGCGGCGATTTTTTGTTTGGTTTTAGGAAGCAACTTTTCAAATAAACCTGCACATTGTAGGAAACAAAAGCATAACCTTGGACGCGATTCCCTCGCGTGGAAATCTAAGTTGCAATATTGTTGTGTTAAAACGCTGAAGCGTCGAGCAGAGAACAAGCGCGACTCATACAAGACTACAACGCGACTGCGCGCATAGTCGCTTTGAGAAAAAAAGGTCGGTAAAACTCATGGTGCGTTTTCCTGATACATCCGAAGGAGGCGCGTTGATGCGGTCTGACGTGTTTTGTAAGCATCGCCTATTATATTAGTATTCGCGAAAGTGTTTTCTTCAGTGCGATCAAACAGCGCACACTTCTGTAGCCACCTTCTGTAGGTTCAATCATTTTATGTGAGTCAAGCTGCACGTTGATCCGTTCAGCGGTTCCGCAGAAAATCAAAGATGGCCATAACATATTTGCCGTAAGCTATAGCCTTCGAAGCGATCAGTCAACAGTGAAATTCTGGCCGGCAGCGCAATCTACTGACATGTCCAAGGCAAATAATGTAATCGTCAAAACAACGTTATTCGGCATCGTGGCATCTGATAACATATACATAGTCGCAGCCTGGTCATATAGAACCGTGGTAATAATCGGACAATTACAAACGCAGGCACTGAACTTGACATTTTGAAATTTGGCTGAGGCATATTCTCAATGATTTGGACCTTAAGAATTGCTATGAATGGCTCAATTGCCTTTAGACTATTTTTTAATAATTCACAGTTTCTGTCGCGAAATATGGTCTGGCCTTTTGGAGCGGATGGGGGAAGGATGCAGGGGCGATCCTCGTCTAAATGTAAAACGGTCCATGATAACCATTTGGATGACGTTACCATGACATCTAATCCTAGAATGCATTAATGTTATTGTTCGATCTTCTATTTTGCTATTCATGGAATTTTCTCGCAGAAAACTGCATGATTAACTGGGATATGGATCTATGCACATCACAATTTAAGGAAAACCAAGAACGCAACATTTTAGTTACACTCTCACCGCCGCCATTTTATCTAGCGAGTCAAAAATTACCCTAATATGATAAACTGTGGAGTGTCGAAGCTTCAGCTTTCAATTTGTTGTTCTGAACACTTGGCTTCTTCTCGCCATAGACCTGGTAGATGAATTCCATCGTTGATCGTTGGCATCCTGTCTTTGCTGCATGCATTCCCCCTTTCAGTGGAATCGATTCATTGACAAAGACAGTTGAGCTTTGCTGCACGCTTCACGCGCGGTGGTGTAATGGATAACCTGGTTGATGTGAAAATACGTGGGCGGGGAGCATATCACTGGGAAACCGTAATGAAAATACCTAATTCATATTGGCACCAATCCTCAAGCAATCCTAAAATACAAGCTCAAATACAGATACATACCAGAAGTCGACCGAAAATGCATCCGAATACTGTGAGTTCATCGGAATAGCTAATGAGGAACAATCAGTATGTAACTATCATATACTGGGATATATGAGGTGCATCACGATGCCTATGAAACGTTCGTCTTTCAATGATTCAATCCTGAGATCAGTTGGATGTACATAGATCATTTTTTGAAAATAAATTTACAAAGATGTAAATAAGCTGAAGTGCAAAACTGTCGTCCTAAATTCTCACACAAGACGTAGCAATTTATATTGTGTCACGGATTTGTTTGGGACTTTTCTCTCTAATTCAATAATGTTTTTTGAATGTTGAATCAATTGTGTACAATTCATTTAGATAATATATCAGAATGCATCGCCACATCTTCACTGACTTGTTCACTAATATCGAGCAGGCATCCTGTGGTATTTTTCGCGGTTTTCAGTAGTGATAAAAGTGCCTTGGTGAACATACTGATGGACATCTGAAGAAAATGAATCACAAAATTAGAAGATTGTTCTGATGTCACTAGACTTATTAAAGGAATTATACAAAACGTATGCATCATTCATACCATTAAAACGGTAAAACTGGAAAGCGCGGAATGATTTCAAAATTTTGGTCGATATTAATGTAAAAACAGCAAAGGGTAACTTGAAAATCGACATACACGGAATCTAGATGGGAAATATACCACACTTTGGTCTAACAACAACAATTTGGTCTCCGAATCTCTGGATCACCACGTACAGAAGTACATGACTAATACACAAAACATGACATATCAAAACAAGGCACACTTCCTTAGTCCCTTTTCCGAAATTAGTTCTCAATTCTATTGAACGGCTAGACTCTTGGTCTGTCCGTGGATTGACAGTGAATCCTACCTTTTAGCACAGCTTGACTTCCATCAGGTTTATTCCTACGGATATTAAATTAGCGCACAACAAAGTGGAAGATTGAACATTGACATATTTTTTACAAAATTCATTATCCATTTGGCTAAAGTATCGCAGTTCCACTTGTTCAAAGTGCCATTTTCACTCGATCATAACTTAAGATAAAACGAAGAACTGCGATTAACATGCACGATAACAACCCTAGAACTGCATATTTCACTTAATAAGTTAAAGATCACTTTATATTCAGTGCAATATTTTATCTACATAACAGTACTAAGGATATCCAGTGTACCAACGATTTAATGTTCATACACATGTTCTAGATTCCTCTTAGGCGTAAATATTGGTAGAACTTTTGTATAATGGCATCCTGACTGAAAAATCATTCCTATTGACAGACATATTGACCACAACAATCTTTATGAACATTGGATGTAAATTTTGCCAAAGAAACTTAGTTCAATTAGTTTTTTCCTGTTTCGGATTTCAAATTGCTTTCCGTTCATTTTCACTGTGCGAATAATAATGGCAATATGTGGTTATATGAAGTTATGATCATATATGTTCATATCGTACATGTAACATGTTCTCGGTGTGGAACCTTAATGTTCCACCTTCTCCTTGCCAGATAGAGTTTAACTAGCGCAATCCTTTTTTTTGATAGGTTATCCGAGTGAACAGGGCATGTTGAGTGTTCCTAAAGAGTACTGCCAGCAGTCCATCAACGTGAGCACTCCATTGTCCATGATCTTACCTAGCCTGAGAGGACAGGGGATATGTGCATATGGACTTGTTCATTTCCTTCTGAAGAAACAGAATGATTTTCTCCAAGCATACTACGATCTCAAAGCACAAAGACCAAGGTATGTGAGCAGCCAGGAGACACTTGCACAAGTCATCACTATATCGAGTAATGCAGTGATCTTATCCGGCTTCCCAGTTTATATATTTCATTTTCAATTTTTGTTATATTACTTTGCATGAATTACACAGATACTTTTTTTCCTGTTTTTAGAAGGAACATACTACAGCGTTCCCCTTGTAAGCATGGATATGAAGGAAAATCATCATGGCATCACCTGACATGTCTTTACTTCTTCGATGCGTATCATGTATTTTCAACTATCTAAACAAAATCATCTGGTGAACTACGCTAGTGTTTTAAACAGTTTTTTTCTTTTTGTATTTAACGAATAAAAAGCGGGGCCCTCGAGCTACTTTTTTCTAAATTATTCCAGTGTCACTATCCTCATAATTGTGTAAGCTTCACGACGCCATTATCTATCCTGATGACGTATCTTTTGGATGCGTACCACAGTTTCTTAGGAATGGCCCCTCGCTGATTTCATAATAAGGAAGACCGTCCGGTTTTGATCACGTAATAATTCTTTCTACGTGTATAGTCGTTGATATATATAGTAACATTCTGTTGGGTATTGTCCGTCTTTCTGAGAGACTGGACATAGGAGAATTGGTGGTTGGGTTCGCCTACAGTCTGGCGGGGTTCAGTGGGTAATATTCCAATGGCTTCAGTTATGCCACCAATTATGCTACTTTGGTGAGCGTGAAAATCATGACTCATCTCCTGTAGGACAATATGACAGAAACTGCTTGGTCAATATTCCTGTTTATTCTCAATTGGCCGCTCGACGTGGAAGACGAGACAGTGTATTTTCTTGAAATCACTCCGACATATTTCTCTGGATTATGGGTCGAATATAACCAGTCTTTCTACTTTTTGAGGGTTTTCCAGGACAATTGAAAGAAGTTTGGATTGGATTACAAGGATTTCATTTTTTACCACATAAATGACATCTGCCTTTGAAGAGTAATGGTACACACTTTCTCTTGAAGGTGATATTTGGATATAGGAGGTGTGCGTTAAAGATTGTAACTGGATAACTCTGAAGTGCATCGTTTCAGGAAAGGCAAAACATGCTTTTAGGAGAGTCAAGAAAAGGAAAAACATTTATAACTCCTGAGTAATGACGTCATCAACGTTATTGAGGCGAAAACCACCTTAAGTTTCTAATAACTTATAGATTCTACTCCAAAACTTGAATTAAAATTTGACTTACCCATTCTGGATATTATTTTTTATTTCTTCTCACAAATTCTTTCCCGGCATTCAACATTGCGTAATCGGGATAATTAGCTAAATCGCGATTCAATTCAAGAAGTCTATACTCATCTGAACAGTCAGAAACGTTTCAATCAAACCATGGTCAGGCGACGCAGAATCGGCCATACACGATTAACACACGAAAATGTACCCAAAAAAAGAGCCAGTTCCAAGGTTTATTCCATGCCACGAAGATCTCACAGTGAAACATATTCTTATCGACTGCAGAGATTTTAAGATTGTAAGAGATTTTTTTTATCGAGCGATTACTTTGGAATAGGTTTTTAGTCGGGTGAGAGAGGACTGTGTCTTGGGTTATTTGAGAGAAATCAGTTTGTTGCATAAGTTTTAATGTGTCTTTGTTTTAATGTCTTGGATTACGAAGTTATTGACTTGAGTACTTAGAATTTTGTTTGATCGTTGCTATATAGATGAAAATATTGCTGAACGCGACGTTAAACGTTAATTCTCTCTCTCTCAATTCAATAATTTATATCTTTAAAACTAGCGAACATTCAAATTTCAACGGTTTGTAAATCGACAGCTTAGAAGTTATTAGAAAGCAATCCCTACAAAACAATGAAAATACGGAACCCGTAAAACGAAGGAAAAATTTGTTGCTGAAGGGCGATTATTATGGATTACTGCTGTAATTCTTCAACAATCCAGTTTTGTGGCAGGTAACAAGTGGTTTTTGAAAATTTTATTCTTACATTGATTCATAGAGCTGTTTAATATAGTTAATAAAGATACAACGGCTGATAAACAGGAGTTCACTATCGTCAATAATCCGGTGAAACAATTCTGCCTTGTAATTTACAAAACAAACTAGTGCGTCAAGTCAATTGTTGTTTCGTGTACAGTCTCCAGTGTGGAACAGCTGAAAAAAACTTACGGTGCACGATGGAATAACTTCTTGTTTATTACATGAAACGTTCGATGTGTTATACCGTAAGCGGCCTGCTATAGCGAACAGGTGGGGCAGGTTTATTCTAGTAAATTTCGAATATTTCTTTGAAAACTATCGTTTTGACGACGAAAATCCCATAAAGGGGCGAACTTTTGCCCAGAAATTAATTTGGTATATGTCACTGTCTTTATATTGATATATTTACGTGAACTGTTAATTTTCTTTGGATCCGGATCAGTTAATCCTGCCAGTAATGTTGGCATCAATGCCAGATTTCAGGGTTTTTAGGGGTTTTTTTCTGACTCCACCTTATCCTTGGTGACGGATCTTAAAACGGTAAACATGACGCTGCCAATGCTATTCAAGGGGACAGCGCTCTAATGACATGATGTCCTCACGCCGTTTGAGATTTAGATTCATATAATATGGAAATTAATTCGAGCTCGTATCATGGACAAGAGCAAGAATATGTTTGAGTTTCACGACAACGAGTTTCTAATATATAATTGCATTATGTTGTGTTATTTATCAGTGAGGTGAAATTCCCTAGTGCCAGTGCTGTGACCACTGCACATCTTGTGATCTATCATCCGGAGAAAGACATCCTGCCTCTCATTCTGGCAAACTGTAAATACTCCTTAGAAGTTGGGAAAGGAACAAAGATAGAGTATGACTTTCTCGGTTTCCAACGACAACTAGAGAACAGGTTCTTCGGAGGAAAGCCCATTATACATGTTCAGCAGGTATGTTATTGCAGAAAAGCTATGGAAAACATAGCTACTTCCATGTTCAATCCAAGAAACACATTTAAACTCCTGGATATTTACCTTTTGCAATGCATGCTTTTTCACCAATTATTCAGTGCCACGACAATGATGACAATTGCCAATGCATTTCTAGTTGCCCTGGGCTATTTATAATTACTTCTCGAGGCATATAGCTACCTTCCCTTTTACAGTTAAACATGAAACATTCCATCCTGTGGAAAAAATCCCTTGTCTGAATGCAATTTTAAATATGAAAACCCTTGTACATAATCTTCCGACAGAGGGGTAAACACTGAATAGCTCATTTTACGCAATGCGAATTTTACTCTAATTTTACAAAGACAGTTAATTTCACGAAAACTTTCCATGCGGGATACATGAAATTTGGTAAGCCCAATCTATACGTGATGTTGTAAAACTCATTGTCTGATTATTTTTTTTCTAAATAACAACTACTTTTCGGAATATCAGGATTAATTTACATTATTTGAACCTTATTTGATGAAAGTTTTCGGGAATTAGAAAACGGGAAACATTAGGTGTATGTAGTGGTTGTCTATTGTTATAGATCATCTTAAAAATAATTATGAAAGAAGTTCGATACTTTTCAAGAAAGTCATTTTGAAGTGAACGTTCTGCTACATAAAAAAAACTTCCTACGTAACACACCTGCAAAGCCAAAATTTAATCTGTAATTTTCGGAACAAATACAGGTGGATACAGTGTCATTCCGTGCAGATATTACGAATGCCAGTGTGTTCAAAACGCTGCGTGAGAAGATCAAGCAGGTGAGTGACATCATCTTTACGATCAGGGCTTCAGCATGATACCAAAAAGTAGAACGCTATGATATCTACTGCAAAAGACGCTATAAACATCGTCCAGCTATTGGTACAAATCATAGTGTGTTTTCGCTTGTTGTTAGCGGCCATTTTGCTTGCATCTACACAATATATGACTGGCTGGCCTACGGATAACCAGTTTCAAGGGTCGGAAGCTTGAATTATCACAGGTTGAACGAGTGTGGCAGTGGCGAATCAACAGAGCTGTCCCGAACTGGGAGCGAAATAAGCCGAAGCTTTGAAAAATGCCTCCGACAAAGGCTATCATATCACAGTATTATACAGAATAAATCTATCTTTGAGGTATACGAGAATGGGTTTTTTTCAATTGTCTTTAAATCATGATTTGTTTTCCAACATATCTTTAGAAGAAAAAAACTTTGCCGTGTACATTCGTGTCCTAATGGATCCCAACACCATTTCTTCCGGTTACCGCTGAACAAATATTAATTTGTTTTCCACATGTTATCTACTGCGAAGTAAATCGGGCATGAGAACGATTCCAGTGATATTTAAGGGCATACAAACCAGAAATCCACGTAAGCCGACTGAACCCGACTGGGACAAATTGACACGACCATCAGAATCTAGTTTATACAAATGCATACTTCAACTTACATTTTCTGGTCTTTAAAATGTAAACTGCAACGAGCATCACGTAGTAACTGCCAATTGAATATTAGGGCATAGCTGTCAGTGTCATATTGATATCTGGCAAGCAGTATGAACCTTTTGATGAGTTGAACGCCAATATTAAACCTAAATATAACTAAAATAGACAATTAGCGTGTTTCTGAGTGGAAGGTAAATTCAAGATGGCGGTCATGTGGACGTCAGAAAAAGTGATGTTTTCGTCATTAACTCCTGCTTTTCGTTGATGAAAATTGGGCAAAATCTATTTTATTTCACATCGGAATATTATTTACTAATTTATCACGCAGTTTTGCAAAGAAAACACTTAGATAAAAAAATCGAAAAATCTACCAATAAATGTACTTTTTGAAGATGACGTCACTGTGACGTACTCAAGCCGGCAATCTTGTTTTCTTTAACATTTACTGGTAGAGCTTGACCAAAGGGGACAGTTTGTCAAGTTTCAGCCCCCTAGCTCAAGGGAAAAGAAAAATATTTAAGGGGGCCAAAATGCCCCCCCCCCTTCCCCTCAGTCCTGTACAGGTCCCAAAAATAAACAGGCCAGATAGGGTTAAAAAATAGAAAACAATCATATAGCATACATAAGCATTGGGTAGTTTCCTGCAAAAGATAAGCGGCCAACAGTTTTCAATGATGCCGGCAAGACATTATGATGTTCCAAAAATATTAATCCGTATCGATCAGTATTCTTAGTCCATGTGACATTTTTTAAGTCGTTACCTAGAGAATGATGTATCTCAGTCACGATTTGATTGTGCCTGTTCATATGAACACTCTGATGACCTTGAAGTAAATGGGTTCATACGGTCCCTATCCCCGAGTTAAGCGGAATTAGACACAAGTTACGAAACGTAACCCCATATCTTTTGCACACTGCATTAGTATTTTGCTATCAGCATGCGATACGTATCGCCAAATTTGAGAAAGTTTGAGTGGAGGCATTTGATGGTGTAGCATTGTTTTATAAGTTTCCGCAATAATGTTTTTGACGTTCACATCTAACACAGGATCTGGCAAATGCTACCAGGTGAGATATGTATACGCCATAGGCAGATCCCACTGGAATAGTGCTGTCCAGAAAGGGAGAGTTTACGATGTCGAGATTCCAATCATCTCCGTTGTCGTTTGATGTGCCGTTAGGGCTATCTGTAGTTTCCTTCAAATCCAGTGAAGGTGGATATATATCCTTCACTGCATTATTTATATAGCGATTATCCTTAGCGAGAAGATCGTCAGTGCAGTGTTTGATGAAGGAGAAGGAACAGACAAACGATAGATTTGATATGTATCTGGATTTCGGATATCTAGACCAAATTTACTAGATTTTTTACGTTGGATTTCCGTAGCTGCTGTGTTCAGCTTAACATAAGTTCGGTAAAGCATCATAGACCTGGCGATATCGCACGAAAAGTGAATGTTAATCGACGATGGTGTCAATGGAGTCCCAAAGACAACAATTATCCGATATCCCCGAGGTCGAGGTACCGGTACATGTATACCCGGAATATGGTCACTCGTCGTATTTTGTCTTCCATAGTACGAATATCAGAAATTTTGCGACGGGATGTTTGTGGTTACCTGACCACCCGATACTGACCTTTAAACATGGATTACAGCATAATCTATCTTCTAAGACCCATGATCTAACCATAGTTCAGTTACAGGTACCAACTCAAAACAGAAAACTGAGGTTAACTCACAAAGAAAGTTTACAAAAGAAGCTTGCTTGTTTGTAGATAGGACTGCCTTACAACATGTTATAATCCTCGTCACTTTGCGATCTCGCTGTACCCAGCTCATCCTTTCTCAAACAAGATGCTCTTTAATATGCACGCATGCAAGTGTGAAACAGGTTTGATGGAGAGTGGCTGCATAACATGTACTTCCCTCCGAGCTTCATTTCCTCGCTGGCCACGTTTCCAAGGCCCTCATGTCTGCTTAATAAATCGAGCCCGAGTATGACACCAATCGATCACCTTTTGTTGTACTTCTTCATGGGTGACAGCAAAATCAGCCACTGCCATCAGCGGCATGTCTGACCCATCGTCTACAGAATTCCACAGAGTACGCCTCTGAAAAGGGTCCAGTAGATTCTGGACCTGTACATGTAGTTGACTCATAATAGACCCTGAAAACTCGACACTGGGCATCACCTCAACCGTTCAAATCCAATCTGCAAGATACAGACGGGCACCTGACCCAGCTCGATGGAAGGATGGCACAAACGCATCACTACTGCTGTCGAAGCTAGGGATCGGAGCAGGTAACGCTAGACGTGTTTGGTTAGACACTGTGTTACACAAATCGGTCCAACGACACGTCTGTAAGACTGCCATCTGACTTGGGGCTTCTGTCTTCCATGTTCCCTCCCGGTTTCGGCCTCTGCACTACTTCTTCATTCAACGTCACCATTATCTTCCGCAGATCATTTATCGCTGGCCCATCTTCAACTTCAACATCATCCGGCGGATCGGCGGCTGGTCTGGCTGTCGATTCTGCCTGTTTTCTCCGGCGTATATGGATGGGACGGCCACAACTTGAATCGGATCTCATGCACCAGACCATCTAGGCAGTTGTCTTTCGTTAAGGTATCCTACAGACTGTTTACGGCATCCGGACAGTTGAAATAGTCTGATCAAATCGTACGTCTTTCCGGTCGTCAGCTGAGACTCGAAGAAATCGATTTGATTGGTTGGAGCACATCGCCTCTCGAGAGTCTATTTCAACCGCTCGATCTCATCTGCTCCGGCTTTCAGGTTGGCCAAGACCTGCTGGCCTGCTGTCCCTTTGTTCAGTTTGACGCGATGCTTAACCCTATCAGGTCTTTTTGGTGATGCTAAGACATATGGTTCAGTAAAATGCATAGAATCGCGTAGAATCAACATGCTGAATTTTTGCGTAATTTTTGAAGAAATATGGCGAAAACATCAGTTTTCTGGTACCGCCACATGGCCGCCATTTTGAATTTACTCATGACCCTCTGCTCGGAGGGTCATGCAAATAGACTCAAAACGACCTCAATATGACAATCTAAAATGTCACGGAGTTTCCGGTCTCATTTTTATGTCGTTTCGGAGATACGAGCAAAAAATGAACGGGGGGGGGGTCGGGGGAGGCGGAAAGTGCCCCTCCCCCCAGGTCAGGTAGGGCTAAAATGGATCAGATGGTTTTTCCACTGCGCATTTCCGGGGAAGCTTTTCTCGTTGATACGTTGTCTGAGCGGTGCTGTCCGGCTTAGCACTGAATCTTGAACTCTCTCCAGATGTCGCTACACCAGTCATCACATGCGTCTGGACCTTAGGAGTGGAATTGATTGTTGCAAACGAGAAGGGCCTGTTGAAGCTCTGCAATCGCATCTCCATCTTATGTAGCTCTTCCCGCATCTCCTGGAGATTTGCCTGGTCGTCAGCATTTCCCTTGGTCTGACTTTCTGGTTGGCGAAGATCTACTGGGATGATCCACGTAGCTGTCCATCCGTTCAGTTTGACGCGATTCTTAAAATGGTTCAGATGGGCTTCCATGGAGCATTTCCGGGGCAGCTTTTCGCGTTTACACGTTGTCTGAGCGTTGCTGTCCGGCTTAGCACTGAATCTTGAACTCTCTTCAGGTGTCGACGCTACATCAGTCATCCCATCCACCTGGATTTTAGAAGTGGATTTGGCTGTTGCAAAAGAGGAAGGCCTGTTGAAGCTCTTCAGTCGCATCTCCATCTGATGTAGCCCTTCGCGCATCCCCTGGAGATTTGGTCATCGGCATGTCTAATGACTAATATCTTTTCGGATTGGTTGGGCTGATTGGTTGAGAGATGTGGTCATCGGCATCTCTAATGACTAATATATTTTCGGATTGGTTGGGCTGCAACGCCCCTATCTCTTCCTCTTGTGCAATCTTGTGTCTATAGAGTCTATAGAGTTGTGTCTATAAGTTCGCAATCGCTGGCCAAATTCAGGTGTATCAAGTCCAGTCAATCCAAGGCCTCGCCCTTTATCCATCCTTCTGAAGGTGTTTCCGCCATCTCACCGCTGCCATCAGATTAAAACATGTCGACCCTCTGTGGCTGGGCGTCTTCGCTCAGAAGTACTGGGTCTCTAAAGCTGAGTGAACGGCGATGTCAAGTTTAAACTCCCGGCATTAGGGCGAGAGATTAGAATGCCGAATGACTATGAACAGGTCCACAAAGTGTAACAGTTAGGATATTTAATACAGATAGGTGGAAGACATCCGCAGATACATATACATACTGTGCGTCTGCACGTGTGGTTTATAGTCCCATTTCGTTAGTTCGAGTGCTGGTAGTTCATTTGCCAATATACCGGCCAAAGCAGCTCCTGGCAGTTCATAACAGGGTAGCCTGTCACTTCTCGGAGGCATCAGCACTTCTCGGTAGGTCTCTGTGTCTCGGGTGATCTCAGAGAGGATGAGCAACTTCGATAGGTTCGTCTCCCCTCGATTCAGTAATCTCAGGCCTTCGCAAGATTAGGCAATCTCGGGCAACTCGACAGATTAGAGATGCTATTCTACTATCGGCAGGTTCATCAATCTCAACCCTTTCCTTCAGATTCGTAAAAGTCGGTATGCTAGTCTTTCCTCGGTATGTCTGACTTAACCGGCCCTCGACAAATTCGGTACTCTCCTGCAACTCGACTGATTCGGCAACATCAGCTGGATCGTCTCCCCTCTGCAGTTCGGGTCTCTCTAGTAACAGATTCGGCACCCACGACACGTCTCCCCTCGGAAGGTCCACAAATCCACGACACTCGGCAGATTCGGCACTCTCTGGCAGCTTACACCACCTCAACACGCCGGTGAGCGTAAATATTCTCTTGACTTCTAGTAACCCTGCCAGTCCTACACACTACATTACCCTTCTCCCCGAGCTCTTGAGGTCCGAGCGAAAGAAATCGGCCGTGTGTTCGAATTTCTACCGCTGAGGGCGGGTCATTCATTTTCCCTGGTCCAGGCACATTTTAACCAATTAGAAAACAGCGCACATTGGTTAACGTCATAACATCGTCGGAAAACTCCGTGGAAGTCGCCATGGAAAAAATGTCAAGAATGACTAGCTAACAATCTGTATTCGAGGGGTTCATCTCTATTTTGAGCCCATTCCTGTATTTTGGCTGACGCTTATTCACATGGTAGTCTGAATTCTCCCTCAGTGCGGGTAAGTTCGTTTGCACAGTTTGCACAGTGCTGCTTGTTCATCTCTAAAACAGACGGCAGGTCCGTTTCATTATCGTGTATCGCATGACATACTCTCTCTTCGCACCGTCTCGGCGCATCCTCTGGCTTCGCATCGTCCATCGTATCGCATCCACGTCTATCTCCTCGTCGCATTTTCGTTTCATAGGATTAGAGTTTCAAGTCATTATATATTTTACATGTATTTGTGCTTTCTGTTGTAGAGGGAACGAAAAAATATAACGTATACTCTTTTCGACAAAAAGACCAAAATTAATTTGCACCATCGATCCGTATTGGACTGCTATGCGTATTTTTCGACAGGCTACCTGACACTTTTCGGCACGCACAGATCAAATCAATGAAGGGGTATCCCAACGTAGTGAGTGTCATTATCGGATGCCATTCGTGTGATACGAATATCCAAACCAGTCTTCCAACCGTCAGATTAAACGCAGCATACCACAGGTGCTGGAAAAGATTTCGACATACCGACAAGACTTCGTATAACCCAACAGGCACGAAGTCATAAAACCCAACAAGCAAATAAAACTGACTGTGTTATATCTCCAAACACCATCATAAACAAAACTGATCTTTGTGGTGATTTGCATCCAAGATACGCTTTTGTCGTAGATGTTCATGTGGATATCCTGAATGGCAGGATCACACGCCCCCTGTGATCGGCTTGATCGCAATTAGATGCAAATATTCAAAGGCGACGGTGCAATTGTTTCATCTAAAGAGCGATCGGAATGTTTAATAACACTATCTTGTTCATGGTCGTTGTTATGGATTGCAAGAAGATACCTGTACGTTGCAATTTTTCGTTTGCTAAGTGATCGTGCCCACTGTGATTATAAATCAGTGCTTGTTTTCATTGACGTTGACATTTATTAGCGCTCATTTTTTTTATCTATGATGCGATGACTGCCGTGAATCTTCCGTGTCCGCCGCGTAGTTCCATCGATTTATGGTCGTCTGTGAGCCTGCCGACTGTGTTAGAGTGTTATGAGTTTAATTCTTAGCTATTACCCTGAAACAGACGTATTTCGAAAAAAATGAAATTAACAAGTGCTACAGATTCTTGACCTCATCTCGGGTAACGAGGCTGTCCTTGGCCAAAATGAGGCCACCTGCAAACGGTAAAAAGCGATTGCTTGATGGGATAGACTACAAAGGCTTGCACCTGAGTATCAGATCAGTGGGACGGTTGGGTTAAATCATCATCGTTCTGATTTTCTCCCAATTTTCTCTCAAAGTACATGCACAAAGTCCTATCGATTATTCTCTAAATTATTCGACTCTATGAGATCGACTCGAGAATTTGCAAGCGTTTCGTGGGAGATTACTCAATTTTATACTCTCCTCGGCTGAAATCTATGGGAATGCTCTCGATGAACAGGATCTAATAGTCATTGCGTTCCTATTTTCCCCGTTATATCACCGTCTGTCCGCCCTGTTCGTCATGCCCGTTTGAATTGTTTATCGTTAACTACTTTCAAGACTACTCGAGGCAGTGGACGAAACGTCTGTCCAATACAGCATGTATCCTGTGGGTCATTTGATATATCTAAAGAATATGGCCAGCGCTTCCCCTGGTACACAGCATCTTACAGCGCTTTGTTCAGTTGTGTCGCTTTGTAAGATAATTTAACTAACAAAACAACAGCATTCATAGCTTGCGTACATTTCAGTATGCGTTCCCTGTGAGAGTTTTAACTGGAATAGCCAGAGATATACAACGATCTGTGTCTTCAGGAAATAACATTTCATCCACAATCACTAATTGTCAAGGTATAGCATATATTCGATTGTATTATTCAATGACCATAACCGAAACATCTCAAGACCAGCTTTTCTTTAAACTCAACTACTTGGATAAAGAACTGGACATAAGTAATTTACCACGAATCCGGTACGATTCGGAGGTGCTCATCTTTGTACCAAACTATCTTAACTTCTCGGATCCCCTTGTATTTCATCTAAGTAATTGTGAATTGTCGAAATATTTTCTATATCTTGCGAGCATATTGTGAATGGTAACCTTGATATAACGAGTGAAGAAGACCTAAAACACGCCTGACGACGGAACCTAAATATAGAAAGCCGAGAAGAATAAACCTGAAGCCAACCAGAAGATAGTCCTGACTGCATTGGAACAGTATTTTATCGAGTGGTCAAAGGGTTAAACAAATGATAATACAGTAATCACTGATTTGTTTGACCTCACCAAGAAAAAGGTCGTTGAACAATCCGCCTTACGGAGAGAAGTACCCTTCTTCAAACCAAACAAGTACCAGAAATCCCAAATCAGAAGTTCTACCAAATCTTCAGAATCAAGTCGTCATAATCTCACCAGATAAAGTTCCAAGTAACATAATATTAATATGTAAGTATAACTATTATGAAGTGCTGGTTTTCTCAAATTTGGCAATACACATCGCATGCAGATATCAAATACGAGCGTAGCGTGCAAGATATACGGTATTACTTTACGTAACTTCTGTCTAATTCCGCTTGTCCTGAGCTACACCAGATAGTCCAGTCAATATATAGCAGGACCCACAACTAATTGCAACAGAAATGAAACCACTTGCATCTGTCAGAGATAGGTCTACTTTATAACATACTAAAAGTCTTCTTAAGTATTTGGAGTGGAACATGGTGAATTTCGTGGGTGAAAGTCGGTCAGTTTTAACTCATTTTCCATTAAACTGCCGAATATTCAAATAGACATAACTTGGTAAATTTTCAAGATAAAGAACCAAAACAACACATTTTTTCTTGGTTTACAAGGAAGATCTTCAATAGAAAAGAATTCAAGGGCTGTTGGGTGATTGCTTATGCCATATATGGGGGTACCCCTACCCCAAACCCGTTGCTTCACCACTGTGAATCACAAATGTACATAACTTCTCAGTCATTCATCATTTCCCAGCAAACTTGGTGTCTTTACCTATATTTCTTGGGTCTGTCTTTCATTTAGAAGTATGCAAAGGGCTGTTGCATGGTTCCTTAGGCCACATATACATATAGGGGTACCCCTACCCCGATCATGTTGCGTAACAACTCAGAATAACAAATGTACATAACTTCTCAGCCATTCATCGTACTCCAACAAACGTGGTGTCTCTACCAATGTTTCTTGGGTCAAAACAACTTTCATTTCGACACACTCTAAACTACGTTGAGTTTTCTAATGCCCCAATTCAGGGTACCTCCCCCCTTGTAACCACACACACACACAAACATGTTTTAAATGTTCGAGCTTCATCGTAAGTACACCAACCGAAAACGGAAGTTCACAGTATCGAATCACAGGGAGAAACTGCAACATGCTCGTGAAATCACATTTCACTTCCACTGTCCTCCTTATCGTCCAAGTCGTTATTCGCATGCTTTGACAAATGCCCCTGCATCCAGGACAAGCAGTTGTACATTCCTGTGGCGGCAGACTCCGGAGGCACCCACAGGGTAATGTCCCACAACCTGTCTTGCAGGTACATCGCACAAGCTGGAGAAGTGATTGGGGAGCAGAGACAAAGTCCGAGATCGCTGGTTTTAGTCTTCCTTCCGATATCTTTCAACCCCAATCTACAGACTACAACGTATTACCCTGCCATTATCTTCTTATGGAGATCCTATTGCAGACTAAAAGTTCTCACCCCTGGAGCCTCAGCTATAGGTTACTCTGCCCATGCGCCCGTGACGCACTTCCCACTTTCTTTTTCTTCTACTGCAACCTGTAAGCGTGATGCGTAAAAGGCCGAGAAGAGTGCGGGGAGGCTGGGTTGAGCAGCCAAAACAATAGCAGGTTTGATTTGATAATAAATACCAACATTGTTTATAAATGTTTAATATTTATTGCTCAAATCTACACATGCTATTGTTATGTCCCACTACCAACAGTATGGTGGAGGGGCCTCGGACTTTGTTGAAGTGTAGAGTAACCGCTGAGATGATCAGAGATATATGGTACCATAAATTGAACCCGTTAGTATCCCTTGGCCTAGAGCTCTGTAGGGGCTAAGAGGCAATTTCTAGTAAAACGGTAAGAAGGGTAAACACCGGACTTCTGACCCGAATACTAGTGGACCAACTGACCATGGCTGTACGGTACGCTAATTGAACCCGTTAGTATCCCTTGGCCTAGAGCACTGTAGGGGCTAAGAGGCGATTACTAGTAAAACGGTAAGAAGGGTAAAAACCGGACTTCTGCACCCGAATACTAGTACCAACAGATATGCTCTAATCGCCAATTTCTTTCCTTGAAATTCTTGAATGTCCGACACAAAAGTACCTAAACAGAATGTATACTCACCTAGTGTCGGGGTCTTGTCAGCTGGCTGGCTTGTAGTCCGCTAGTGGCAGACGGGTCGGTCGGCCTTTGATCGGTGCTGCCCCCCCCCCCATCCTTTTCTTGAAAGCTACGCGACCACATGCTGGGCAGCTACGAGCGGCCCTAGCGTGGTCAATCTATCTGTCTGTACTGACAGGTCTCTCAGATAGAAATCCGTAAATGTGGAATTGGCACTCCAAGCACAGGATTGGACAATGTCATCCAGCGATGCGTTCTTCCATAAAGGCCATGATGTGGCGATGGCTCGTATTTCATGGGAAGATGCAAAGGCCAGAAGTGGGGGAGCGTCGAGGGCGACTTCGTATGTCCACTTAATGGTCTTCCTCAACCAAGAGGCCACAGTATTCTTGTTGATGGCCTGAGTAACCTTTGGGAGAAGAGAGAGAAGCAGTAGTCGGCGAGAACCTCTGATTGGATCGGTACGGGTGAGGTAGTGACGTATTGCTCGTACTGGACATAGTAAGATGTCGACATCAAGGCCAGGACAAAATCCGGTAATGCAGGGACGGAATACAGACGTTGAGCACAAGGTCCTTGACGTACAGTCTCATTCTTGGCGAACTCTGGAACAGGGCGGAATCTGCCGTCCAAGTCATCGATTTCCTTTCCAAGGCATGAAGCTCGGATACTCTAGACGCCAGGACGAAGGCCGCAAGGAAGGCAATCTTGCAGGAAACAGCTTTAATAGAGGCTGACTGTAATGGTTCAAAGGGTGGGCGAAGGAATGGGCTGAGAACCACACCAATGTCCCACTTCGGTAATAGTTGACGGTTCCGACGGGACTGTAAAGCACAGGCACGTATAAAAGCAGAGATGTTGTGATCCAGGCTAATGGCAATGCCCGCAGATAACCGTAGAATCCGGGCCAAGGCTGACCGGTACCCTTTAATAGTGCCCTCGACGTGGTTCATACTCCATGTAAGAATCACGAGACAATGCATACAATAGCCAAGTCTGGGGACAACAATGTGTCTAGACTTGTGCCTTTTCAACGACACAAAGACACAGACAATAGCTTCCTACATGAATTATCTAACCTCGACGTCGACACCACGAGACGAAATATTTCCACTTAGACTGATAGGCTGTGATGTGGAATATGGGTTGGATGAAGCCATCGTCTCTGCAACATCTGCTGGAAATCCTTGGTCTGTGGGCGCACTCTGGATAGTCTGCAAACGTGTAGGTTGAGGCACTGACGGTTGTGATGGAGTATCTCGCAAGGTTGGCTTAACATGTTGGCCCAAACTGGTAGGTGACGTGGCGGGGCGGTGAGTAGAGGAATCAGAGCCGGAAACTACGGTCGACGGGGCCACCACAGAACAACGAGAAGAATGATGCAGTCGTGTTGAACAATCTTCTGTAGTACTTCCTGCAGTAGGGCAATGGGTGGGTAGGTATATGCAAGGAAGTTGTCCCAACTGATCGATAGAGCATCGATGGCGTAGGCTCGAGGGTCCAGAACCGGACTGACGAATATGGAAAGCTGTACATTGTTCCTCTTCGCAAACATGTCGATCAGAGGGGTTTCCCAGATGCTGGTGATGCGTTGGAAGACTTTTGGATGCAGTTGCCACTCGGTCTGCAGAACAGTGTCGGAACGAGAAAGGCGATCTTCTAGTACATTGAGCCGACCTGGAACATGACAAGCACGAAGCTGGCAGTAATGTTGTAGAGCCCAGTCGAAGAGGGTCCAAACCAGACGAAATGCTAGATAGGATCCGGTGGTACCCATCTTGTTGATATGAGCAATGGCGGTCGAATTGTCTGTTGCGATGAGAAGAGACTAATTCACCAGAAGAGGGCTCCAATGCTGGACTGCACAGATGACAGCTTTCATTTCCATGAGGTTGATATGAAGTTTGGCATCCGATGTCGACCACCTGCCGGACATCTCTAGGTCGTCTAGATGGGCTCCCCAGCCTATCTCGGACGCATCGATGTAGAGATGGTGTAGTGGAGCTGGTGGTGCAAAGGGTATTCCCCGCATGACATTGTAACGGGACTACCACCAAATCAGATGTGGATGTAGAGACGTCAATACCGGAACTAGCGGACTAAGCAATGACATCTGAAGATACCCCTGCAGGTGGTATTGCAGTGGCCGAACTTGTTTAATTAGTTAATCTCTTCAGTGTAAAGTGGTGCCATACATTGATACAGACACCTGGGGAGCAGTAATTGTTTTCAAACTTCATCTGTAATTGAAAATAAAACTTGGGACATAGCCATCTGAGGGTATCAGGGGTAGGGTACCCCTCTAAAATGGCATAAGGAGCCCCTATATCACTTAAAAAACACATT
>JAVTVY010003459.1:0-36485 GCA_036873755.1 Hanleya hanleyi
TGTAAGAAGTATTGAAACTTCGAACTTATCATTAAAAGAGATTAGTGCCAGTAATTATTCTTGGTATTTAATCTATAAGTCCGCTCAAACTTCGGCGCGATTATCAGTGTGAAACAGCGGGGTTTTCCCCGCGACACACAGCTTTCAATCTCGAGATAACGTAACGAGGTTTCTGACTGGCTAAGAGTACCGCCTTATCAGAACCAAGCCAATCACAACGCCAGTACTTGAATACGTTGCTTCAAGCAAATATGGCGGACAGAAATGTTTCCGTACACAACTACGGTCCTTCGAGAGAGACAGATTAATCCTTCTTAAGAGTTGGGGCGGATCAACGATGTAAAGGAATGGAATTCAGAAATAAACAACCTGTATTCATAAAGTATAGTAGCAGAGCACGGCTTTAAGAAAGAGATGGGGCGCGGTCTAAATGGGGCAGGGCGCATTTTCGGGCATCTCAGAAGGGGCGGGGCGCGTTCTGAGGGGGGCGGGGCGGAGCGCCCCTCTGGTTTACTCAAGCGAGGGGTCTGCTCCACCTGCTGTACACAAGAAATAACCAATTATTTCTTCTATAAATTATAAAAGTAAGTCCATTAGATTGATTTTAAGCCTCCGACGACCATGGAAATGGTCAGTCTTGGGTCAAGGTACACACTTAAATCATATCAAACCCTACCTCGTAGGTCCTGTGACGTTAGTCACACTACTCATGTAATGGAGAGAAGATGCAGAAATATTTTTAAAGACTATCTAAATAACATGAATATGGCTTTGGGAAATGTGCTTGCATCAAATCATAATGTACATTGCTATACTGATACTGTTCTTGTACATCATAGATCCTGTACATGGCCATTTGTATATCTCTGCGGTATAATTTGTCATATTTATTTATTTGCCAGTCAGTAATACATGTGATGTAATTGATATTTTTCATAATTTCAGGTGCACATCTTCCCGGGAGTACATGTTTTATAATGCGGAATCACTTAGAGATGACATGTGAGTGATGATTTAACTTTAAGTGGTTAGCAGTGTTTTTAATGTTACCACAGTCATGCCAATGAAATAGGTATTTGACAAAATGTGATGGTTAATGCATTAACTGTTCTGTAATGTGATGGTTAATGCATTAGGCCGCTGTTAATTAATGGTTCGTTTCCCGTAACCCGCCCGCATCAGTATTTTTGCAAGCAATAATTACGCATTGTATTAATTATTGGTACTGATCCCTAAAAAAAAATGCCTATAATGAGTTCTGATTTCGCGAAGCAGCGCTCTCCAGTGATTAAATTGCTCGTAAAATACCGAGATTGTCGTAACAAGTTTCGTAAAGCCGTCTCTTTGTACCATGCATTCGAAGGGCACTGCAGCGCCACCTGTTGTGCAGTTCAAGGGATTCCCCATAAACTGACCAATGAAACGGCAAACTTTCTTGGGAATCCTCTAAGCTACGTCATTATGTTTTCCAGTCGGAGCTCCGGAAGGAAATTCTGTGGTCTCAATTCCGTCGTTTGTCTGATCGCAAAAACAGTAAATAACAACAAACTGAACATCCACAATGTAATCTAACGAAATATGCATTGAGAAGTGAAGAAGTATAACTATTCGTCTACAAACTAGATATCGATTTGCACGCGGAGTTCTCAAATCAAACGGAAGTATGTTCATCATACACCCCTTTCGTTCCTCGTACACCGCGCAATGAATTTAGAAATGTCCGCATGGTTGATCGCATTCATCCTGGTGTTGATCAAAATGATTTTGGCCAACGGAGCCACGATAGCTTCAACAAACGGTCAGTTTTATGTTAAATTCACAACTTTCCTATTCTCTGAAAAGACGACCGCCAGCTCTGTCATCGAGCGTTTTTTTTCCAAGGCAGATTTGAAACTTCCGTCGATGATTCTCCTGCCTCATTTATATGGGCGCTTGTAATCGGCAAATAAATTCTATAAATCTATAAATCACTCAGTGCCATGGATCAAGAATCCACAGTGGCTTCTCTTCCAAGTCTTTACTGACTCTAAAAATCAGAAGAAGGCATCGTGATTAGACCAAAGCTGTTGTTGTTGTTGTTGACCAGTGACTTGCTTAGGACAGCTTTATTATAGTAAAATTTATGAATCCTAAAAAATTAGGATTAATATTATTACTATTTATGGTTGCTTTGGTGAAGGCTGATTTAATATTGTTAGCCAGTACTAATCTGATGGAAACCAGTTCTAAATTAGCTCCATATATGACACCTCACATAATGTATTTTATGTCAAAGAGTCATGTCTATGGATTGTGATCTGTGATTTCTTTTTAATGGTTATTATGTATGCATTATTCATTTAATTAGCAGGTCACTGTTCCTCTAGCAGAGGTTTTGTTTGATAAATCTAGTCCAGTAAAAGGTTTTATATTTTCAAATTTTGCATCCCAAGTTTTGTTTTAGTATTTTATTTTTTTTTCTCGCTAGGTAATAATTAATAATTAATAATTATCGCCCTCATCATGTCTATTTTCAAAAGCAAGGTTACGAGAAACAAAGAATTAATTAACAACGGCCTTAACTATTCTGTAATGGGCTTTACTCAAATTAATGGAAATTTGCAATGAACATCTCTTCACAATTATCAACATGATCAGTACCAGTATTGACATAGATGGGCATGAGCTGCATGTAAATTTAAAGTTTGTCCTCTTGATCTTGACCAGGGAGTCTGTAGTCCGTTTTCTGAGAGAGTTTGTCACTGAACCTGACTTCCCTCCCCTGGAAGTGGGACCTTGTCAAGGCAGATTAAAGTTGGACCAAGCATTGTTGAGAGACCAGCCCGATGTTGGTATGTGCAATACAAACTCTCAAAATGATACAACTTGAACACAGTTATGATGCTCAACATCACAGTAAGGTCTGCAGAAAGCACTCACTGAGCTTGGGGATATTTGTGAGGGAGGCTGTGGTAGTTCATTCCACTGCGTCCATATTGAATTAAGTCGTCTTCCTACACGTATGAAGCCAACCGTTTTTGTTAAGAAAATTCTCTGGCCTTGTCATTTGAAATAAGAGGAGAGTTATAAAGTGATCTCCTCAAGACATTTGGAGAGTGAAATTTTATTTTGGGAGAGTGAATGTAAACTCTGGCAGTATAAATTTTAATATTAAGTAGAGAGATTTTTAGCTTTACGGAAACCAAAATTATGAGAGCTCAGTTGATGGAGTGTGATCCGAGTTGATGGAGTGTGATCCGAGTTGATGGAGTGTGATCAGAGTTGATGGAGTGATCACAGTTGGAGTGTGATCAGAGTTGATTGGGTGTGATCAGAGTTGATGGAGTGTGATCAGAGTTGATGGAGTGTGATCAAAGTTGTTGGAGTGTGATCAGAGTGTGATGGAGTGTGATCAGAGTTGATGGAGTGTGATCAGAGTTGGAGTGTGATCAGAGTTGTTGGAGTGTGATCAGAGTTGATGGAGTGTGATCAGAGTTGATGGAGTGTGATCAGAGTTGTTGGAGTGTGATCAGAGTTGATGGCGTGTGATCACCCCCATTGAACAACAAGGCCAGAAGTTCTGTCATGTCAGTTCATCCATGTTATTATTGAGATTGTTAGATGTTGGATGATGTTAATTCATTATGATGACCTCTCAGTTTATCCTTCTGTACTGTTACAGAGGTGATGGAATTACTTCACGAGGCGGCATTCAGAAGGACCCTGGGGCGGTCTCTCTATGCCCCAGAGTCTATGGTTGGTAAATATACCCCAAGCCAGGTGTGTACTTTTATCTGATTGATCATGACACGCAAATACATATATTATTCTCTTATTCATATTGTAAAGTTGTTAGTCAAGTCCCATTTTAACATATCAGCTACCAAGTATTTTGGACGGGTTCGAGCCCAGCTGGTCCATGTGTGAAAGTTTGTCAGTTACTTTCCGAAGGGCGGTGGTTCTCTCCGGGTACTCTGCCTTCCTCCACCAACCAAACTGACTGTCACCATATGAGTGAAACAAACTTGAGTGTGACATTAAGCCAAATTCCCTCCCTCCAATTATTTTGGGGAGGGATCGGGTCAGATTTCTAGAAGTCTCTATGTGCAGCATCATGATCATGTACATGTAGAAAAGTATTAATGTAACAGTGGCCTAAATCAACAAGGCAACCATAAAGATGGTCATTTCCACAAGCCAAGTTTATTCTACAGTGGAGAATAACTCTCAGACCACTCTAAAACAAAGAACGAACAGATGTAACATTTAGTGTAGGCAAACAAATGGCACGATACAACAAATGTACAGAATAATAATGTCAATGTCCATATATTGAGAAACATTTATCAATAAGTTGTTAAATTGAATGGTAGGATACTCATTAGGCCACCCATAGGTCTAATTACATAATTAGCATGGGTGACAATCAGACACCGTTACACTACCGTACTTATAAATATATTATGGATTATAAAGAGTAAGGTACACTTCATTACCAAAATACAAATATTTCATATAATGCGCCTTATAAACGCAAGCTTTATATGTAATAGATATTTCATATAATGAGACATATATACGCAAGCTTACCCCATCTATATGAGGACAGCAATCCGCATGAATATATGCATGTTGTCACTTGGCTGAATTAAACCACACATCGAGGAGGACCTATTGATAAAATAACATGAGCAAAATAATCAGACCGCTCGTTGGGGCAATTCATGAACATAAATATATATATATAAAATTATCACGTTATCTAAAATGTATTGTAACAATTATCGGCAAAATATACCTCTTCTTACTTTATCAAGTGTACTGATGAAATAGAGAAAATATAGCTGAAGGCTTCATGGTGACAGCATCGTTATATATATCCAAATTATATAGTATATTATATCCAAATTGGAGCGATATACAAGAGGTAGGAAAACTACAAATAAATATTGGCTTGCAATATTCTGGCGTGAATACAAGTAAACAAATACGAAGATAAGTATTTGACCAACCTGAACTTGGGTTTCCCTGGATCATAAAATAAAGTGAATCGAAGTGGTCCGCCCGCACTAACGAATGATAATGAAATCAAAAGCCATCTGTCTGGAAAATAACCGGTATTTGAACATGATCAGCGCACAGCTTGCATAACAGATATGAGTCGTCTTGCAATGCCCGGGCCGAAACCACAACCAACACAAAGCAAGAACAGGAAGGGGTCGTTTAGCATAACAGATAGAAAGAGTAGAATAAGAATGGTGATATGCAAAATAAGAATAAGAATCTGTACACGGGCAAATCCACTGGATATATAATGCCAGTACTGACGATAACACTGATAATACAATGCATCTGTAAAAAATTGTCTAGTCAAGGTCAATCTCAAATCCTCACACTCGATTTAACGGGATCTATTTGGTGATTTGAATAACTTGTTGGTTCATTTTCCCTCTCTTTACAATCTCATTTATTTGTTGTTATGAACAACATTGTTGATATCAGAAGACTGCAGTCTTTTACTTTGACAACTAATGTTGGCTTCAGCCCAAGATTAAATGTACTTTGGCCATTCCAAGCAGCCAAACTCAAATCTTCCAGCCAATTGGTGGAAACAGCCAGCTCTCCCCACCTGTTGATTGATTGAATAAGAGGAAGCGACTACAAATATTCGTATCCAGAACTCCAATGGTTAACTAACGTAGCCAGTGTAGCGATCCCAAAGATCTATACACTGTCCCTCGAGGATATCTTACTACATTAATAATATATTTCAAATGTGTGATAGATTAACTCGGCTACCTAGCTCACAATCAGAGTCGATACACTAAAGAGTGAGTGCGTGTTAGTGATAATAAGTTTTTAGTTTACTACGATGGCTGCTTGACATGCCTGAAAGTAAGAGTTTTCTCATTTTATGTTCCAGCTGCACGACTATGTAAATGAGTTCTACACTGGCGACCGGATGGTGTTGGTTGGTTTAGGGGTAGACCATGATAATTTGTGTGCAGAGGGCGAGAAGTTCACTCCCTTCACTCCCACAGATAGTCGTTCTGAACCTGCAGTATACACAGGAGGTAAGGGGAGACAACAATGTGATATGCATCTATATTGAGCATTTTCTTCAAGGACTCCGGGGCCGATTTCATGAAACCTCACTTGAAGCAATTTCCGCACTTGAAAGTTGAAGTGCACTTGAAAACCTTCCTTGACTTGAGTTTTGCTTTTCATGAAAGTTCACTTAAACCCGAAATCGCACTTGAGTTCAAGTGTGGTCGTACCTCCCTTGAAAACCGCACTTGAAATAAAAACGTACTTGAAATGACCAATACGAAGGGAGATTATGTCGAAAAGTAATTTTTTTCATGTGCCCATTCATCATAATGCACATATGGGCATTGTTCTTCATCTCATAGATCCAAAAATGGCACAGACATATTTATTTGACACCTGAAATTCTTCCGATCGGCTCCTACGCATAAAGTATTTTGAGCATACACTTGATTCTACGGGGGTACTATTTATTACCAAACCGCGCTAAAGAGTTCCAAAAAAGGTCACTTCAAACGTCACTTGAACAAGTGCGGCCAAAAACGTTTGGTGAAACACAACTTGAGATTTTTTGAAGTGCACTTGGTCAAGTGCGAAAATCGCCCTTGGAAAAGTCAGGTCGAGTGAGCTTTCATGAAATCGAGCCCAGATTTAGCTGCCAATGCTCATGTCCAATAAACCTAGATATTCCCAAAAGGTTTTCCTGTTGCTTTCCTTAAAGGTTTTTATGTCATCTACGGTAGTAGATACATTATATAGGCGTGAATTTCCCCCAGCAAAAGTTTAAAGATAACCTTCCGCCGTCCGACCAACGTACACATCCTAAAGAAAGAGTTCTTGGGCTCACCCTTGATAACGACTATATTTCATGTTTTTCGTGATATTATTTTTCAGTCTTGGGTTTGTTACTTTGATAATATATATGTTACAATACTCGAGTACATCTTAAAATGTTGTCTTATAGCGTTTTACTTGTTTCAGTGTCTAAGTTCGCGCGTAAGGCGGCAGGGAGGTTGTCCTCGAGTGATTTGACTTCACCAATGCTGCGAACCTATTCTTTTTTCAGGCGGCGTCTTAGTTCAATAGAAACGCTATATAGTGCATTATTTTAACCACTAACTTAATCTCCCTCTCTTGTTTGTAATGTTTTCATCAAATTAGTCTTGACAAACCGTGTTGCTAGACATGTTAATTTTATGCATTGGTGCCAAAATCGAGCGCCTCGTTTTCCAGTGGTTTTGTTTTGCTCTCCGAGATCACAGCTTAGTTTGTAGCCCCTCAGTCGTGTACGCTGATTACAATACAGTCTCTTCCCTTTCAATGCTGAATTAAGCTACACTCTGTAGATTTCTATGGACGGGTCAGGGGCACGGTTCTATGTCTAGGCAGGCTGCAGGTCAGTCTATAATAATGAGATCAGCAGGGAGACAGGGTGTGTTTGTGGCGAAGTTTTTTTTCTAAAACTGGGGTCTGATTCTTCAATGCAATAGATATGTATTGCACTGAAAGCGTAATAATGTTTCATTAATGTAGAAAGTATAAATTAAGAGTGTCGTTTATTCGAGCAGAAGATCCCGAGAGAAGCAATGTCTTTTGTTGAAAGATATCTTCCACAACCTGTTGCCCCCTTCCCCCAAGTATTTGGGTCATAGCATATTAGTAGGCTCTACTGATAATCTGACCATGCAGTTGTCCACGTGCTATCCTTTTGACGTTAGATTCAGACTTTCAGAAATACCACTGCGCAGCAGAATGGCAATAGCAAGGGTTTACGTGGAGTACGATACTATAAATATCTGGCACATTATCTTCTGTGTAATGTATGAAAACATGGGGTATATAAGATATTTAGTGGTACTTAAATTATTCAAAATTACTACTCAGTTCACTATTTCAGGTTACCATGCTATTCGTAATACAATAATACATAATGCTACCTTTATGTGAATCGCCCTTCATCGTAACCCTCGCCATTCCGCAGATCACTCCCCGCATATGCGATCGCCTGTGTTATATTATTGCGACGATGAACAATCGCCAGCGGAAAGCGACAGACATCCAATTGCATTTGTGCCGACCGTTGTCTCCCAATAATGCAAGCAGACAAACACATCAGAAGGTGTCTCTCTTATTAAAACCAAATATATTCGTAAGAATAGGCAGTTCAAGGAGACGTATTTTACCATCGACCCAATTTTTTTTATTAACAACAACAACAACAACATCACGTTGCGACCAACGGCAAAAAAAATACCGTCGCTAAGTGATTTTACCGTTTGCCGTGGTTAATTGTGAGAGCTGTTCATGCAGGGGTTTTCACCCATCACCAGTACGGTAATTCCTGTAATAATTCAACCACCCTATTAAAATTCAATCACCCCCATTTTTGTGGACAAAATTGAATCAGTTGTTCTAATAACTTTGATTCCCCTCTAAAACCAGTAAAATTACTAAGAAAGAATTATTTGCATGATTTTGGACCATTTTGTCAACTCCCGGTTTCAATAAATTTGATCACCCCTTGATTTATTGGTGGAAAAGTTCACTTTCTGTGATTGAATTATTGATGTATTTTGAAGTTGCTGAAAAAAGAGTGAGTGAGTGAGTTTATAGGATTTAACTTCATTTTCAAAAAATGTTCCGCCATATCACGGTGGCAAAAGAGAGGGTGACGAACAGGGAAAACTACTTGTAACAGAACATATATAATGTTAGCCTGTTTAACAGTTCCATCTCTTCTCTGCGTGATGGTCTAGCTGTCAATGTGTATCAGTGGTCGAAATATTCAAAATAATCTACGTTGAAGTATTCAGTATTCTGGATCGAACAGAAACGAAGGGGAATTTCTTTAGTTGTGGGCATTTTTATTGACCAGTGAAATTTGACTGACAAATATGCCGTCCTCATTGATCTCAAATTTTAGTAGTGGTGACTGGACTGGTCTTTATTCAGGGGCAAAACAAGTAATATGTAGCACGTAACTCCTCTGCAAGGGCGTCGGAAGCAGTACGGCAGGTACCGTACCAATTTGGCGCAAAAAAACTAAAGCTTGTGCAATGAATTAACACCCCACTGCCTATAATAATTATATCGGCTACGAATACGTCTAGCTTACTTTACTTTACATATATTTTTCTAATTCAGCATCGCAGAAAACCACCATCGATTGCGTTTTCATGGTAAAAGGATTACGAAAGAACTAAAAATACACTTCATTGTAGAGTGATTTTATTCACCAGAAATCGCTCTGAACGCGTCTCCGGGGATCTAGGCCATAGGACTTCCGGGGTCCAGGCTGTCTCTCAACACTCGCCTGAAGTGCTATTATATTAGTCCCCCCCCCCCCGTCTCCTAAGGCTGTACCACTTCCAATTTGCTTCCAACGCCCCTGCTCTGAGATGGTTCAATCATATTTTATTACCAGCAAACCATGACAATATTTCATTGGAATAAAGAGAAAAATCTGGAAAGTAATGGAATTTCGTGTCTGGTTGAATTTTGTTGCAAGTCATGGAGAACTGGAATGAAATTCGAAAATGTTAGGCAGGTCATTTGGCAGGATTTTTTTTTTTTTTACTGATTTTTTTTTTTTTTTTTTTTTAACCCTGGACGTAACACTGGGCATTTATTAGTCAATGACCCTGATTTCACGAAACTTTGCCCCTGCATTTCCATGTGGTCCCGGAATCACCGGGCGTAGATTAGGCCACGCTTGATGCTGATTGGTCAATAAAACAACTCGAAAACCTATATTTCAAGGGAAGTTCACTTTTTATCAAACACAGTCACACGACAGTCAGAGCAACAGAGGCGCCCTGTGTTTTAATTCCGCCATAGCAAAAAGGCACGTGTTGTTGTTGTTGTTGTTGTTGTTTGACTTATTGACCAATCAGTGTCAAGTCTCGCCTTGAGCGCTGAACTGCAATAAAACAGAGATTGCCAAGTTCTGTTGAAGATGTAACAGTATTTCTAAGGTTGCCATATTTGACGGATTACAAGAATCTTTGGGTGACAGCATGCACAGCAAGCCTCTATTATGGAATGAATTAGGATGCAAAATAAAGAGCTAAACAGATTTCTGTAAAAATGTACACAGATTATGTCAAGTATTATTAACAGCATTGTACGCTGATAAACAGCTTGTATCATTGACGTCAGTGATACAAGCTGAATAGTATGAGCGTAACAGCATTGATGCTCATTCAATTTATGTACCAGTTTCGTTCCCGTCCGAAAATTATTTTTATATATTTTTATATTGATGGATCTTCATTAAAATACAGCTGTGTTGTCTCATATCTGCAGATGTCGCAAAAGATCTACTTATACTCTATTTCTCTCAAACGAGGCCTTGACTCGATTACTATCACTGGATATCTGCACATGCATGAATGTATAAACTGAGACACATGATCTCGCTGCATTATTACATTCCAGCTGGATGGGAGGTGAAGCCTGTTCTGAATTGGTAAACCGAAATCCATCCGTATTCATTTACCCCAAATTCGCTATGGTAAATCCACTAGCAGATTCAGTAGTAGATTACATCCCAAAGCCTATAGGCTCTAGTTCTCAATGGAATTTTCAAATGGCTGAAAACTATGGAAATACATAATTTAATATGTACTGAGAACAGAATTTTTTTCAATTTTCTGAAAGAGAACATAGCCACAGAAAATGCTATTTTGGAAACAGAGTAGAATCTGTGACGTCATGCCTGTGACGTCAACAAGGGACCATGTCAGTCGCTCCATGGTCACATTTCATATTGAGAGACATGAATTGATTGACCAGTTTGAATATGTTTTCATACTTTTTCAAAGTTTGACCATGCATATGAGTAGAGTGGTAGCAAAATAATAGTCCAGATAAATATTTATCAAATATGAGTAACTTGCCCACAAAGAAAGCATTGCAAGCAGTCCTATACTTTCAGTATTACTGGTACAGACAGTGGGCAAATCATCAGACACTTGCGAAGGTTACTGATGCGATCAGAAGAAAATCTAGAATTCTAGAATAAATGGAGACAATCGTGGGACTGTTCTGTGGATTGCACAACTTCATGCAGTATTTAAATCGGGATATTTATCGCAAACATGCAACTTCAGTGCATGGTCGAGTTCCGCCTATATGAAAATACACATGGATGAAAACCCAACAGAATTAATCAAATTTCACCTTTTAGAAGAAATGCATCAGCCCAAAGAAACTGAGATGAGAAAATTTCAAGCTAGTTATGCCCCCTCTCTAATTAGAGGGGGGGCATATAGCGATCGCGTCCGTCCGTCTGAATTTCTTGTCCGCGCGATATCTCGGTTAATATTTGATGGACAGGATTGAAACTTGCATGGAATACGGCCAGTGCCTCGTAGTTGTGCAGCGGAGAGTTTTTTTCGAGTTCCGGTATAATTTTCAAGAGTTATGGCCCTTTTTCTGAAATCTCTGTGAATGGGACTTGTCCGGGCTGGATCTTGGTTAATATTGTATGGACAAGTATGAAATTTGCATGATATGTGGTCAGTGCCCCACAGTTGTGCAGTGTACGGTTCTCCCCGTTTCGCTTATATTTTCAAGAGTTATGGCCCTTGGTTCCCGAAATCTCCGTGAATTGGGACTTGTCCGGGCTGGATCTCAGTTAATATTGTATGGACAATTATGAAATTTGCAGGATATGTGGTCAGTGCCCTGTAGTTGTGCAGCTTGAAGTTACCCCGTGTTTCGCATATATTTTCAAGAGTTATGGCCCTTTTGTTCTTGAAATCTTTGTGAATTGAGACTTGTCCGGGCTGGATCTCGGTTGATATTGTATGGACAAGTATGGAATTTGCATGATATGTGGTCAATGCTTCATAGTTGTGCAGCGTGAAGTTTCTCTGCTTTCGGTTATATTTTCAAGAGTTTGTTCATCAAACCTAAGTGAATGGGATATATTTATTTGTCCAGGCTGGATCTCAGTCCATAAACGATATGGACCTGGAAAATGGCTATAAAATTGTTATTCTACATTCCAAGGCAGACCACATAGGTCCTGAAGAATGAAATTGCCCCAAAAAGAGTGAATTGGGTGCAAAATTCAAAGTTCACGATCACTTCATAATTTCACCACAATATACTCCCAAAGAATGTAGGTCTCATAACCAGGTCACATTTTTGGATTTGGCGAAAGCCCCGGGTGACCATCTTGCATCAAAACATTGTATTATTACTTGGTCGATGCTTGGAATATGTATTATGCGAGGCATGCCGAAAAAAGTGACTGAAACAGTATTTTTATAATTATCCAAATTAGGCCTCCACAGACCAATACAGAACAGAACAACGGCAGGGCAGTGTCAGATTAAAGCGGAAGGGGGGAGAGGGGGGGGGGGGGTATACAATTGCTGTGTTTAGGTTACATACTAGTCACCTTACAGAGTGATATTTTATGGTAAACAGTAGAAATCCTCAGTAACTCATCACATACAGGTATGACAGTTTGCGATGAAAATGTCCGCAGGGGGAGTATGCATTATGCAGTTTCACATGCATGCACTCTGTATGATATGGCAGTGAATTGTTTCTCTGGTAAAAAGATTGCTCCCACAAATGACCTGCTTTACCCATGCATTGGGTTCCTTGATTCCTCGAAGTGCTGGAATTTACTACTTTCTCCTGATTTGTTGAATATTTCAGCTAAGCTTTATTTTTTAATCAGCCACCTAATGTTACAATGAAGCGAGATGAAAGTTGCAGTCAATTTGAAAGCAGTGATTGTACGGCCCGTAGTCCAACTGCTGTTGCTCACGGGCAAAGTAAACGGTGCAAGACCCGCTATCATTTCTCAGAGCGCCCGTCCCATATGTACCGTCTTTTCAGTCTTTAGTATGCAAAGTTGATAGACATAACTGTTTAGAGATAAAAATGGGGATAATTGTCTATATCATAGCTTGTCTTGTCAATGAAGTAAGATAATCATATATCAGATAATTTGACACAGTGCAGGCTGCTCAACATATACGTATGTAGCGACAAGTGGTGGTTGGCTATCGTGAAGGTACACTTCAAGATGCAGTATGGTTGCAGTGTGTTTGCAGTGTACCCTTCAATCACACTGCAACATCAGAAAAATTACAGGCACACTGCAGACACGCTTCAGTACAAACAATTCGTGAACTGATTTTCATGGGTACACTGCAAATTTTTTTTGAAAAATTCCATGTACACTGCAGACACACATTCTGGCCCTTACAGACTTGAGGTGTACACCTCAATTTGAGGTGTAGTCGAGGTGTACCTGAGGTGTACACCTCAAGTTGAGGTGTAGTCGAGGTGTACCTGAGGTGTACACCTCATTTTCTTTTTCAAGGTGTATACACCTCAAGTACACCTCATGGACTTTGAAAAAATATTTTTGTAATTTACCTACACCTCAAGTACACCTTATGAACTTTGCAAAAATATGCATGTACATGTACCTCAAGTACACCTCATGGACTTTGTCAAAATAGATATGTTATATACTACACCTCAAGTACACCTTATGGACTTTGCCAAACTATGCATGTACATGTACCTCAAGTACACCTGTGACTGGGACTGTCAAAATATACTTGTAATTTTCGTACACCTCAAGTTTACCTTGGCTTCCCATACAGATTTCACTGCCCATCAACTAAATGTTTTATTTATATTTCAAAGTACATTTCTTAGTTCATTTTAGATCTTCACAAGCGCTATATTTTAAAATAAATCAATAAATGGGTTGGCTAACTGTAAATCTCATACACCCTCTATGAATAAAAGAACCATAGTGACACATTTGAACACTTGACAGGTCATACCTTGTTTTCCAGTTTACAATACATAAAATCTACTTCTGCTATTTCTTGTGTCAGCTGCATATACATTCTCAGCTGGAGCTCTTCTTTAATTATTTTCTTAATACTTTTTAACTCTATGTCTCAGTTGGATGTTCCTGCCTTAGTCTAATATTCTAATGTAACATACACCAATTCAGTCTGACAATTTGAAATAAGTACAGCCCTTGTTCAATTAACAAATTAATAATTAACCTCATGAACTTTGTCAAAATATTTGTAATTTACCTACACCTCAAGTACACCTCATGGACTTTGCTAAAATATGCATGTACAAAAGTATACAAGTATGTACTTACACCTCATAAGTTACCTACAACTCAAGTATATTTCCTACACTCCACCGTAACAAGCTTGGCATGAACATAAGATACAGTTATCCACCTACACCCAAGATATCTGGTGGAAAGATTTGTCATGAAATTGAGCATGATATACCATCCACTTATTGTAAATAATTGCCAGCACAATCTTTTATTCATACTCGCTAAATAGACAAAATATTGCTGAACCTGAAAGTTTCTCTCTACGTATATGCTGGTTCATCATTCTGGCATGAATGTTACTTAAAATACCCACACCTCAAGTACACCTCATTGACTTAGTCAAAAAAACATGTACCTCACTTTTAAATTACCTACATACACCTCAAGTACACCTCCTGAACTTCTAAACAACATGAAAAATGTTATGTAAACTCAATTTTTATTATTATTTTGACACCAGGACATTAATACATCAAACTAAAACCTGCTGTAACATTCTTCACTTCAAATTATCATAGCAATCAGTTAATGGGCACTGTTGTATAATTTACAGAGAAACTATTGTTAATCTCATGCAAACTTTGCCACCTGTGGATATGTTGTCAACCTTCCAGATATATTTCCAAAATGGATATGTTAACTGTCACTTCCCAAATACATTGGTCCCTTGTATGCTTTTGCATTGGAATCCTCTGTGTGGCAATTGGAGTACTTGTGAGCCAATGTTAAAGCTCCTTTATAAGTGTGGTGCTACCATTTTCCGACATACACGGTCACCTTCCCCTACTTTCAAGTTTGGCTGCTCATATGTTAGTTGTAGGCTTTGTAGCGAAAAGTGCTGCAGAAAATTTATTGTAGGAGGAGGATGGGGATCAATCTACTGAGCGGTGTTCACTAAAAAATGAGAATACAAATATGCCTGGTACCTATTTTCAATGGAGGTTTGTATATATTTTTCAAAATTGGATATGCCTCAAGTACACCTCAGCTAGTACCTCACCTGAGGGGTACACCTCACCTGAGGTGTACACCTCACCTAAGGGGTACACCTCATTGAGGTGTACACCTCAGTGAGGTGTACTAATTTACATATTTCGATACTCCTCAACTACACCTCATCTACTCCTCAACTACACCTCATCTACTCCTCAAATACACCTCATAATATCTGAGGGTACACCTCACAGGTACACCTCAACTACACCTCAAGTACACCTCAAATACACCTCAAAGCAGTAAGGGGGACTTTGTCAATTTTATGTCTGCAGGGACTTAAACATTTCCACATTGGATATTTAATTGGTTTAGATAATTTGTGCAGTTATGTGATATGATAGGTCAGTAATTCATTTATGCTTGTACTTCTAAATTTAATATAATAAATATACATATAGCTTTCTTGAAAGGGGAAAAACTGCTGGGTTGTGTAATATGGCGGATTTATAAATACAATTAATTTTATATCGAATGGTGTTCTTATTATTATCTGTTACTACTGTTAATAACCATTTTGATTTTTCATGACAAATTATTGGAATTTTCCCACAAGCTTTCACAGTTACATAATGTTATAAGTTAACACTTCAAACACGGCAACCCTTTGGTGTGAACATAGACCCAGGTAAAGTTGCTAACAAAGAGTTTATTCCCTTCGTTCTCCAATATAGCCGTAGGAATGTTGAAGCGGCCCGTTTACTGAAGGAGGAATACCAAACACTCCAAACAAAACTCCGATTGCCATTGAATCTGAGACCTATCATAGCGTACTCAAAACATTGGAGCTTACGCGATTTATTGGTAAGGGGTGAACTTCATCCCATATCGTGGCCATAATCACGTGAAATTCTACATGTCAAAAGCTAATAAAAAGCGGCTCTATTTGAACTCTATACGAAACTTGTCTCTAGGAACATTTTTAGAAAGGTGAGTTGTCTCAGCTTTATTATGGGATCTTGAAAATTTCTGATTTTAGGGTTGTCCGAAGTACACGTATGAAAATAGTTCCAAATTGTTTATTCTTTCTCCGACCAGAATAGTTATCCTTCAGTGGTTGACAGGTTTTGAGGGCCTATATATAGTCACTTAGCATGTACTTGATCCCTTACCTGTATTAAATAATGCTCTGTTAATTGTTTTCCTTCAAGATATCAGATTAATATGCACTAAAGTATGGAAGCCTGCTATAGTCACTCTTCCAAAGATTGACCTCAGGCCAGAGAAATACAGTTCAAGAGGCAACACGTACATGTGTGAAGAGCTGCCCTACCATAGCTCTAGGGGCTGTACATGTATCCATGCGGAGTCAAGTTTCTGATGAATGAAGAGGTCAAGCTAAAACTAGGTTATCACATGGACTGGTGTTAGGGAATATATGTACATGTTTGTAGTGAAATTAATGAATCAATTGAATGTAGAAATAATACTATCTGACATGTCTGAGAACTGAAATATTCTGAGATGGATGTCTTGCCACTTGTTGTTCCATGCACTCATGTGTTCTAATACTTTCATTCAGTGTCAGTACCAGGTGTATGTATAAAAGTACTACATACGGATCAGCTTCTTATTATGGCCAGTTTTTCATGTGTTTTTGGGGGGCTTTTTCAAACAAATAGATACTGTTTTGTATTGAAACTCTGGGAAAGAAATCTGTCACTCAGGAAGCAGCTATTCTTTTGAGTTTTACTATCTCCACTTTTGCAGCCAGTCAATCGATAATCTCTGAATATGATACTCAGTTATCACGATCAGTTAAAAACTATTTTTCCTTTGAGCCACAAATTACAAAATACTAATTTACAAATGGAAGTACAGTGCAATAAAATCTAGATTATGTAAAGAAAAGTTCGCTTGCGATGGATGGTATCTGTCCCAACCCTCAATCAAGCAACAGCGTTTATCTTCTGAACCACCTTTCTATATATGCCCATGGGCCTAGTTAAGATAACGAGATTTATAAATCCCTGTGCCTTCCACTTTTGAAAAATGTACAAGTTTCAATGAGCTTAATTAAATGTAGCTCTGGGAATATCCCAGCTTAAAGTTGGCTTGTTACTTTGATTTCACTCAGTGACATCAAATCTCCTGTCATTTGCATGAAATCACTAAACATCAGATTTGAACTTCACACTCTGAAATTGCTGCAACCGTATGAAACATTTACATTGTGGTTAATTACACAGAACTGTGAACACTTTGTCTTTTTGAAAATGTTCTGTACCATAGGTTTCCATTTGAATAAAATAAAGATATTAATATCAATCTGTCAAATATTATAGCTTTATAAATTCTCATTTTTTGCTCTGATTTTATATATTTTGGCAATGAATTCAATTATATATGAATAATTATTAATATATAATTGTATTTATTGCCCAAATATATAAAATCAGCGCAAAAAACGAGAATTTATAAGGCTATAATATTTAGAGTGGTGTTGGAAGACCCACCAAACGTCCAACTGCTTGATATAATGCAAGTTGTTCGGGTTCTTTCTATCTGAATAGCATTGGCGATTATGGAGGAGTTCCCTTCATGACATCATGGATCAAAGGTTACATTTTCGGAGAGAAAACTGGAAAATTGACCAGCTTTCATAAAATACTGGATTGTAGGATTAGAAATAAGAGGGAAGACCTAAGCCACCCATTTTGTATGACACCAAGGAACTGTTTGCCGCTAAGTGGGTATGTAGGCTGAGGATACCCTGTAACATACAGACCGTATATTCAGTGTTATTACTCTACTATGCTAGCTAATCTTGGTATACTGATGCAGTTTTACAAACTGTTGGTTCCTTTGTTTGCAGAGGTTGAAATTAACTTTTCACGGGGCGATGTAGGCCCGTAGGGACTAATGGTCCTGTATTGTAGTCAGAAAAAATTGAGCAACGGCTCTGTGTCTTGCTAACACAGCAAAAGATAGAGTTCTTACACGACAAGAAAGAGGTCTGAAACTTCCTTCTTTAGATTGTCCAGGTTTCTGTGTTTTTAATGTTCGTGTATAGTTGCAGGTCTGATATGTTTAAGTTACATTTCCATTTGTTTATTTTTATGCGTGTTTTCGTTCATTTTCCAGTGGCACTACTTTCGTGCTAAAAATATGTCGTCTGCTAAACCACAGATTTTGAGAGGCGCATGTTGAGTGATTTTGTGAGACTAACTCATTCTCATTAGAAAGCATGTTTGGGCAGTAATTTAGTATTAAATAATACCAGTATAAGTGTAATTCATTGTAGAAAACAATGGGATATTTCACTTTGCCTGTATTCATTTACATTTTCATGAAATATGTGTGTTGAGTTACTGTTTGGAATTTTCGCCATTTAAGCTTACCCCTCAAGACCCTCTACATTATCTTTTTATGGTAAGTTTCTAAAATCCAGTGGTGGTCAAATCATTTATATAATAATTTCGCTGTATTCAGAAATCTTTTCTTTTCATTCTACTTTTGAAATATTCATGGAATGTTGCAAGCATTTCCCCCTGATCTACATGATCTACAGAAAGAGCTCTGCATATCACAGAATGCTGTGTTTGAAATTGTAAGGTGACCGGGGAGATAACCAAATAGAACTGTAATATACAGTAGTAGTGTGCTGGCATGTATAATATGATGTCATGAGCGGATGCATCCCATAGCTCCAGTCCATCTAACCATGAGGATTTTACATTTTATCTCAATACTCATTTTTACCCCTCGGCCAATTTTGGCCATGGGGTATTGTCGTCTTGTACGTCCGTCTGTTCGTACGTCCGTACGTGAGCGAGATAGATGGAAAACGGTTCCACTGAAGAATTCCAAATTTGGTATGCTTATTTACCTAGTCAAGGACCAGAAGCCTATTGAATTGGAACCTGATTGGTTGAAAACCTTGGCGGCCATCTTTAATTTTATGCAAAATGGATAATGATGCATATCTCGGAAACCATTCAACTGTTCAATACGAAAGTTGGTATCCATCATCGATATATCAAGCAACTTTCAATGAATTACCAAACCGGCTTTTCTGATTAGCTGGAAATCCTGGAGGCCATCTTTAATTTATGCAAAATCGATAATGATGCATATCTCTGTTACCATTTAATTGTTTTATATGAAAGTTGGTATACATCATCGATGCATACAGATACTTTGACCGAAAACCTTGGCGGCCATCTTTAATTTATGCAAAATTATTAATGATCTCGTTCTCTGATACCGTTCAAGTGCTCGATGTAAAATTTGGTGTACATCATCGATGCATCAAGAGACTTACGACAAATGACAGTTCTGGTTTCTCTGATTGGGCGGAAACCTTGGTGGCCATCTTTAATTTATGCAAAATTTTTAATGATGTATATCTCTGATACCATTTCAGTGTTCTATACGAAACTTGGTATACAGCATCAATGTATCAAGAGATTTTCAATTAATAACCACATCAGTTCCTCTGAGTGGCGGGAAGGATGAGCGGTCATCTTTAATGCAAAATCATTAATGATCTCTATCTCTGATACCGTTCAAATGCTCGATGTAAAATTTGGTATACATCATTGACGCATCAAGAAACTTATGTAAGAATACCGCTTTCTCTAATTGGACGGAAACCTTGGGGTCATTCCTAATTGCAAAATTTTTGATAATCTGTATATTTGTGACTTGACTGCTTGGTGTTCCTGACATCTTGGTTCAAATTGAATACATTATGAATGTACCCAGAGCTGAGGGGTGTTCATATGCACAGCTTCGTATTGTTATTTACTGCTGAAGGATATGATTTCGATTATCTGAAAAAAGTGAAATTTTTTACAAATATTGGTAACATGCAGTGAAGACATTATTTTATCATTTCATCAGGTTGGTTTCATAATAAATGTCTGTCCCAGCGGGTTTTTTTTAACTATATATATGTGTACAATTACACTAATGCACTAGAGATCCTTGTTGAGAGGAATGTGTGACACTACAAGTATGGCTCTTCGCCATGAGATGGAACAGCAAAGAGTTAGTGGAATTATTCCAACAGCCTATTTTACATTTAAATAGCCCCGTTTCAGTGCCTAAGGCTCTAGTTTCAATTGGTTGCCCATGAACATCTCTTTTAATATTCTGGTTGCCCCAAAAATAAATCACTTGTCCCAATTTTTATCTCGCCTTATGTTGTGATGGGGGGGGAAGATGCCGTTGTCTGTGTCTGTGACGGTGTCTCCGGCCTCGAAATGATAAGGGTTTTGATTTAGCAAATAATAAAAAAATCAAGAAAAATTCAGAAAATATAAAAAAAATATGAGGGGCGGGTATTCCATGTGAGTTTATTTGTTTAGCTGAAGTGCACATGTACATCTGTACATGGAATGTTTGCTGCAGTTATTAGCTGTGACTGGATGATTATCAAACTTGATATACATACATGTTTTATGATTAAAGGATATTTTTGAGATGAAATATTAATTTTTGTCCAAATTATGGCGAATGATTGAGTCTTTTGTTTAGCAAAATTATACATGTAGGCATTCTACATGTACACATTGGTTGTCCAAAGCCAATTTCACTTGCCTGGGGCAAGTAAAAAGTTGTTAATTTTCTTTATCAGGCAGATGTGACTGTTTTCTATGATGTATTTACAGGTGAACAGTGGAGGCATACTCCTAATCCAATGGTCTATGCAGCAGTGGCTTGTGAAGGAGCAGCGTGAGTATATTTGACCCCTTCAAACATCAAAGTAGAGCTTGAAAACCAAATATCTGCACTAATCCTGCTAAATGTATGTGTTGTTTATACAAATGGCTTTTGCAGTTACGCATGTTTTTAATGTAACTCAACAATATGCATATATTTTACGTTACAGTCGCAGGGCTGCGGAGTGTTGTTGAAAGTGAGGGGGGGGGGGGGGCTACTTTTTTGGTGCTGTGCTGTAGCTATGTCCATGGTGTACCTGGTTGAATTGTACCAATAATTTGTTCATTTGCCATTAGCATCCAAAATCATACCTGTAAATGCACAATATAACAATAAATCCACATTTAGACATTAATGCTTGCTATGTTAGTAGAATCAGTCTGTTTCTTCAAGATTATTTTTTGTTCAATTAGTTGATTGAATTTTACACGGTAAAATTAATATTCAACAAAACCCTAATTGTCAAAAAACCCTATTTGATATTAGAATTCAGAGAATGCATCATTCCTTTCTCTTGTATCTTAGCTTGTCTCGTGATAAGAAAGGGTATGATATATAATATTTATGCTCCATATTCATTGTCCCACTGTATGGAGAATGACTTACCATACTATCTGGATATAGTATTATTCATCTCTTTGTGTTTATGAGGAGGTTGTGTTCTAATTCGTCCTATAACATGTTTTCGTGGCATGAAAGTAAGTCATTGCATGCATTGTTATTGGCATTTTGTACTCAGAAAGAGATTGTTTCTTGAAATGAACTTTAATGTGGGATTCATTGGGAAGTTTGCATTCATGTTGTATTAGATAATTTATAGATAGTCAGCAGGTGCATGTTACCAGAATATTGTAAACTAGCCATATTAACTTGTATCATGTGTAAGATCATACACTTTTTGTATTGTCAAGCTTTTCAAATTCATACCACATACGTCAGCTATCAAAGATGATCAGCAGTGACATTTTTTCTAAAAGTCAGATTACAGGATAAATGTAGATTCAATGATGTTAAGACATCTCCTGAAGGATACCAGTGTCTACCTACAGCCTTCGTAAATCCGCAATTGACCAGAATCATTTTTGAATATAACTCACCTTGACTGATTTTTCAGAGTTGTATGGTAATTTTGATACCACAGTATCTCAGAAAGATTTTAAGTTAGTTTTTATAGATTTACACTGCAGATGCAGATATGCTTATTGATTACAACCCCATCAATGTTGACTGACCTTGACTATTTTCTAAGTAATGTAAAATTAAGTTTGTCCATTCGACATGGTAGCACAATATTTCTTGAAGCACAGATAAGTTGTACAGATCCATTCAACATATACAGCTAGCAGAACCATATACAGTACAAGGCAGAAATAATTTGATGCTAAGCACGAGTCATTTTCGCGACTATAATTTATTAATGTCAATCGGAAAACATGCCTCAATCGCGCAAAAACAAAAGCATAATCGTGACTGAGACGCGTCGACTGTGCGCTGTCGTCCCTGTGGGTTTTAATCTGACATATCCATCCGAGAAACCCTTTATTTCCATTGTAAATCCAACAGTCGGCTCGCTAAAGTTTCCTACGGAGCCATATAAATTCACTTGGCACTGAAGACCGACATACAGACAGACAGCCGGCCAATCGCTGCGATTGTCTCACAGCATTTTCTACGATGACCTCGTTCTCAACTAATCAGCTTCGCGGTATTAACCAGCTCAGTCGGCCTTGATTTATCAAAGGAATATTCATGATGACGACATATCTATCCAATCAAATCCTTCGTTAATTGCTTGATTATTGAACGATGTGGACTATCAGCGAGCTTTCACTCGACGAACATTTTACTGTGAGGGGAATTTTTTACGTGGTGCTCAATCTTGGCTTGTTCGGCCAACAAGACTCTATCTGACGCGTTAAATAAAGTAATCCTTTTTACTCCTCAGCCCTACGGGCTCAGGAGTATTGTTGTGGCCCCAGCAGTGTGTCTGTCCGTCTGTCCGAGCCGTATCGCGAAAACTATTGCAAGGAAGTTCTTGAAACTTACAGGTTATGATCCTTTTATTTTTTACTTGTGCCTTTGAAACTTTCAGGTCTAACCGGTCATTAATTATTTTTTTACATTTTTTTTTATTTTTCTACCATTTTCCAGTCTTCTAAAAAGGGATCTCCAAGTATGCATACATTAGGCCTACTTTCATACTGATTTACATACTCTTCCTGGCATGTAGCCTATCAGAGCTCCATAGTAAAGTTGTATGTCTGCCATTGGTTCATTCGGTGTAGTGCAGGACTCATTTGCATATTCAGTAGTCTGGTATTGCCAGTGACTCATTCATATGGAATGTATGAACACATTACTTAGATCTAATGCAGATCCAGCAGTTTTGCTTCTTTGGAGCTTCTTACTATTAAAGTGACAGTCAACAGTACACCCTCATTTTAAAACCAGCAACATGGTATTAAGTCCTGATATCTGATTTATTTGTGCATTTGGCTAGAAAGTGTTACACCAAACACTGGCAAAGAAGAGGGCTTAATTATCATATCATAGAACTCAATGAACCACTCCCCTTCACAGCTGGGCTTAAATTAACCCTTTCACCGATTATTTCCCCTGACAAAAGTGACCTGCTGACGATCAATTCCGTGAGAACTGTTAAAATGTGTATATGTTGTCTTTGGAATGCTAGAAATTTCGTTTGTTTCCGAGATTTGCAGAAAAACATAAGAATACAATACAATACACACTCCAGTGTTATTTGCTCTAGTTTTATAGCAAGATAAATAAAATAGCATACAAAATTAGGTTTTACTGCGAGAGAACGCGCTTTTCCCCGGCTTTCTGTACTTAAAAACGTCAAAATCCAATGGAGAAATCGTCTTTTTTCGACCGCATTTGACAGCGTTTTTCTCGGTTTTACTTTGCCAATCTTCATGTTTGACCTCTCATTTGAAAGCGTAACCTTTCACCTTTCTACTCAACCTGTAACCATCTCGGTCATCTATACGCGGTAAGACTGACCCTGGGATCGTGTGTATCCATTTACAGCCTACTTTCGGCAAGTGCGCGAGGGAATTTCCAGAAATCAATACCACGTGACTTCGTCAGCCAATCAGCTAAAGTCTACCGACGTAACCCCAACGTAACTCGCCATTTTCGAATCATGTGATGCCCTACTTGTTGAAAATTACAGATCTACCACACCTCTTGGGTGATACGAAAGTTATTTATACCTATATATTTTGTAAGCCTAGCCTATATCTGTTTCCCAAGTGGTTTGAAAACCTGTAATTTATCAGATTTCTCGAGTCTGTTCTCTGCCGGATGAAGGCCGAACAGAATCCCGTAATATACCGGATATCGCTCCGCAATAATGGAGACTCACGATTCGCAAGCCATCTTATGGATGGCGAAGTGTACGCAAATGCTTTCTACTCAGGAAATAACCTGGAATGGATGGCAAAATAAAACGGAGGATACGATTGAATTGTAAAATGATGTCATTCCATCATTCCAGCCACTGTCTATGCTCGTCTCAAATCTGTTAGCTGATAGAGGTCACGTGGGCAAAATGACGCATACCGATTGGCTCGTCGGCCGGCGGGGGAATCCATCTTGAATGAAATGGATTTTTGCTTGACACACGTTGTGGATCAAGACTCGTAAAAATATGGAAATAAATTTCGTCGATCGTCGTTGGCAGTTTTAATCATCTGGGGAAATTCACCACACTTTAGCAGTCGTGTAAGTTCAAAAATACAGGAGTTAGGAAGAGGTTTTCAATGATTTTTTTCCATTTCTGAGGCTTGCTGCCGACAGGCCCGTCACACGGTATGTGAGGAAAAATGCATTTTTTGCTTCGATTTTTTCCGTTCAACATCTAATTTTGCTGTCCGTCTGTCCGAGCCGTATCTCGATAACTATTGCAAGGAAGTTCATGAAACTTACAGGTTATGATCCTTTTATTTTTTACTTTTGCCTTTGAGACTTTCATGTCTAACCGGTCATTAATTATTTTTTTACAATTTTTTTTATTTTTTCCAATCTTCTAAAAAGGGATCTGCAAGTATGCATACATTAGCCCTACTTTTATACTGATTTACAAACTCTAACTAGCATGTAGCCAATCAAGAGCTCCATAGTAAAGTTGCATGTCAGTCATTGGTTCAGTGTAGTGTATGACTGGGCATGCTGGGAGAGGATGAAAGTGCACGTGACTTTGCTTTGGACCGTACCGTACATTCAGAACTCCCGAGCGGAAATCTACGAAGGGGACCGATTCTACGCTCGGGGGACGACAACATGAATTTCCTATGAATCTTCAGATGTGACGCGCCGGAACGGTTTAATACGCATGGCTCCGAAGCCCAATCACTCTCGCGGAAGCCTTAATCCCCGACCAGCAAATATTTCCCTGCGAGTCTCTGATTTACGTCAGATATTCTAAAAACTGTTTATTCTTTTCATTCGAAGCACGTTTCAATAGAAAACCATCAGTTTAAATGGTACACACGCCACGTATTGGCAAGATATAATTCCTGTGACGTCACTGACAATTCCCTGACAGACCGAAACACACGTGACCACGCTCTAGTCCAATATGGCGTCAATGGCCTTCGAGGGACATCTCAAACCGGAGATCCCCGAGAAGTTGCGAATGCGTACCGTACGGTTCTGTGACCTTCAGGACTGACCTTCACCGCTCTGTTTCACTCGGACATTGGTCGATATTTTCTTCCTAAATTAATATTCAGTATCACACAGGTTAGATATAGTAAAATAAACTGTCCATGAGAAACACGTTCATGTTTTATTTCACGGATTTCTTTTCATGGGATATTTGACACTGATGAGTCATTCCCCTGGTTTATGAATGGCGCAATGATATACAAACTAGCACTATACAAGTGATTTGACAAACTATCACGTGCTCATATCGGCTTTTTGTCGAGCACCCACCTCAAAAGCTACCAAAGCAAACAGCGAAGACAGTGGAAAGAAAGTATAAATCTGCCTCGGGTATACCCATCTAGTACACAACGCTTTCTCCGTTCGCGTGAATAAAAATTGATATAATCATTCGAATATTTGTAATTTTAAGAAATTTGACCCGATATGGTCGGAATGATATTTTAAGGACAAACTGCGCAATGGCGCATCAAGTCAAATAAGAAGACAAGGGGTAGTCTCCTGCACAGGCTATTCGTAGCATGGGATGGTGCAATATTTGCCAAGTGGGCCAACAAGTGTGCGGAGAGCTGTGAACGTAATGGCGGGAACTGCAGGAAATTTTCGTTGAAGCAACATGCAAAGTTTTTTAAGAAAAGTGGATGATTTACACATCATCATTATACAGAGACTGTAGTCATTAGGATGTTGATACTCTTTGGCAATATTGAGCTGTGACTCGTCTGATGATTCGCCACCCATTCTTCTCGTTCACTTAAATTCTGTCGGCCTGGGATTGTCGAGAACCTTCGCGGACTCTGCTCTTTGCGCATACACTATGCAATGATGATTGGTTTCCAACTTTTATATGCAGAACTGTGTCACTGCTGGATCTGATCTTTGAGATTAAAGAATCGAGTGAGTTTCATTGTCGTTTATTTTAAACCATTATGTGTCGAACGTCTATACATGTGGCAATTGTTGTAGCCACTGACAATTTTGATATTCCTCATGTAGTCAAATGGCTACCGTTTTTTTTTTTTAATGTGATCAATCAATCATTCCTTATTTCTATACATGAATACATACAGAAAATGTTAAAACTAAGATAAAATATTACATTTACATTATAAAAGTTATATTGTGACATGACATAATCACCCCAGTCAGGAAAGCCAGTTCATTCCAATTTATAAATTAGGTGGCAGTTGAGTCATTACCAGAAATAATGACAGAGCAGTAACTAGAATTGTTCAAGCTCCTAGTGAGCTTGAATTAATTGATGAGTCTACTGGTAACCACTGGTGACTGTTGAAATTCATCACTATTGAGATCACATAGAATATTTCATTTCCAGTATTTTTTTGTTTGAAAATAAATGGATTTATTTAATCAGAAATATAATATGATAGGAAGAGCAAAACAAATCACTCCCTTTGCAAAAGTGATGTTTAGCTCTCGTATCGGTCCCCGTGGTTAATTGTCCCCCGCCACGTAAGCGGGAGGGGGACTTCGAAATGCTACCCGTCCGTCCGTCCTTCCGTCTGTCCTTCGGTCCCAACCATGTTGTGAACGCGATATCTCGAGAACAATTCAACTCGTTAACTTCAAACTTGGGGGGTGACTTGACATCAGTGAGAAGATGGCTGGGATTGTTTTTCACCAAACTGCGTTATCCAAGATGGCCGCCGTCAGCCATCTTAGATTCCATCCATCTCCAAAATGTTATGAACACGATATCTCGAGAACAATTCAACCGATCGACTTCAAATCTGGGGAGTGACTTCACATCAATAAGAAGATGACTGGAATTGATTTTCACCAAACTGCGTTAACCAAGATGGCCGCCGTCAGCCATCTTAGATTCCATCCATCTCCAAAATGTTATGAACACGATATCTCGAGAACAATTCAACCGATTGACTTCAAATCTGTGGAGTGACTTCACATCAATAAGAAGATGACTGGAATTGATTTTCACCAAACTGCGTTAACCAAGATGGCCGCCGTCAGCCATCTCAGATTCCATCCATCCCAAAATGTTATGAACACCATATCTCGAGAACAATTCAACCGATCGACTTCAAATCTGGGGAGTGACTTCACATCAATAAGAAGATGACTGGAATTGTTTTTCACCAAACTGCGTTAACCAAGATGGCCGCCGTCGACTATATTGTTAATGAGATATCTCAAGAACAATTCAACCGATCTACTTCAAACTTGGGATCTTAGATTTCATCCATCCCCAAAATGTTTTGAACACGATATCTCAAGAACAATTCAACCGATCGACTTCAAATTTGGGGGGTGACTTCACATCAATGGAATTGATTTTCACCAAACTGCGTTAACCAAGATGGCCGCCGTCTACTATATTGTTAACGAGATATCTCAAGAACAATTCAACCGATCTACTTCAAATTTAGGGGGTGACTTCACATCAATAAGAAGACGAATGGAATTGATTTTCACCAAACTGCGTTAACCAAGATGCCCGCCGTAAGCCATCTTAGATTCCAACCATCCAAAAAATGTTGTGAACGCGATATCTCGAGAACAGTTCAACCGATTGACTTCAAACTTGGGGGGTGACTTGACATCAGTGAGAAGATGGCTGGGATTGTTTTGCACCAAACTGCGTTAACCAAGATGGCCGCCGTCAGCCATCTTAGATTTCATCCATCTCCTAAATGTTATGAACACAATATCTCGAGAACAATTCAACCGTTCGACTTCAAATCTGGGGAGTGACTTCACATCAATAAGAAGATGACTGGAATTGTTTTTCACCAAACTGCGTTAACCAAGATGGCCGCCGTCGACTATATTGTTAACGAAATATCATGGATTACGTGAATATAAAACAGTTACATGAACATTTTTTGGTGTAACTCTTGTTTGGGTTACCTGGATTTAAAATTTGTGCAGGCCTGCCGCATGTTTTGATGTCGTAATGTGCAACTAAACCTCGGAAACCTTTGCTCCTTTATTTTTTAGAAGCATTGAATGCTCTCTGTAATGGTTCCCGACTGGCGCCAGGTAGTTTCTTCGCTCGGCTGATTATTGTCTTTTTTTTTTTTTGGTAATTAGATCTCACTAAAAACCATCGCTGTATGAAATGAAAAATATGTGGGACAAAAATATCAGGAATTTCCTTATTTTTTGCTGTTGCATATCTGTTATGAATCTTTTGCAAATTAATAATAATTGTTTGTTTCACGTTAACCCCTGTACATAGTACATATTCTGGATTCCGATTGTCGTCCGTCCGGGTGTCCGTGTATCCATCCGTTCATTTGTCGGAGTTGCAGCTTGGGTTTGCATTTCGCATGCTATGACTCTCTGCTATGCATCCAAACTTCTACACCCATAAAAAACATCTTGGTCTAGACTGTTAAGGGGCTGAGGAGTTGTAGCACCTCTGGTGCCTCATGTTGAAATATACCTGTGGATCGCGCTAAAACCCAAGACGATCACGTCGACGGTTACCATCGGCCGCTTTTATACGCTGATGCGTTTACAGAAAACAGTCGGGTCGAAAGCATGTGTTCCGAAATTTACAGTCGCGACTCCTTCAATAAACTAGCGCAGGTCAGTCTCCATTTAATACTTCGCGTTCTACTCTCATTTAGCGTCAAGTTTTCTCTGCCTTGTACTGTACATCACAAGATGTCTCCATCTGCACACCACACATACATCTGGTGACTGACAACATTATGGAAGATAAGAACAGGCCATAGAATATTTCCCAGAACCGAAAGTTCTGGTATTGGAATCTACAAAATGTTTGTGACTGAAGGCTGAACTTGATGCTACTGTAAGGGGGAAAGTTTGCGATGGCTTTCCATGGATGCAATACACGGAACCAAAATCGGGTTCTGTCAATTACTGAAATATTCTGACTTATAGCAAGTGATCTTGGCCTTGTCTTCAAAATGTTTAAAAGTATTATGTATACCAGGAAATAACGATATATGTATATCAATTAATTGTGTATGACCAAACTTCCCTAAAATCCTGTGGTTCCACTGATAATTTTAGCATAATACACTAGTAGTGTAATTCCGAAGATAGAGAACTTCATTTTTTCTATCAGATATTTCGGCGTTTATTTCGCCATCGTCGGTGATATAGAACAACCAACTTCCCCAAGTTAACATGATTAAGTCCCAAATGTATCTAGATCCCAACAGCCAAGGGGTTTTGGGCCACTTGGGCAAAACTGTGACAATTTAGGTATTTTTTATATATAATGATCTGACTTACACCTGGAACTACTAAATTTCAGACTGAGTGGGGAACATTTAATGCACAGTGGTGTGTTACAGATGATCATGGGGACTGGTCCAGTCATCAAGTACAGTTCAGGTCTGACCTCATCAAGACTGGCCAAGGCTGTGTCCTCGGTTACATCAGAACCATTCGCAGTAAGTAATAATGTACAAATAGGTTATCATATGTGTTCATGGCATGGAACAAACAAAATACCATGAATTGTTCGACAAAGGGTGTTAGATTGTACATAACGCGTAGATAAATGTTCACCCACTACCTTGGCAAGGGACTATCAGTGTAATGATTTCACCGACTTACCTGGATAATGTATGGATCTTGTTTATGTAGAGTCTATTTGAAAAGCAAGCAGATTAAGTTTATCACACATTTAAATCATTTGATTTAAAGATGAAAATGGAATGATTAATCATGGTTTTAAATCTCACCATTTTCAGCCAGTGAATGATTTTGCACTGTCCGAGGAATATAATTAATAATTCTGTCTAATAGACTCATTAGGACGAGCAGATTTATTAACCGAAAAGTGTAAAAAACAAATGTAAGAATATGAAATTTCCTTCGCTTTATTGGGCATTGGGGGATCAAATGTATTAGCTCCGTGGGGCTTCCGGGGATTGACCTGGGCTGTCGTTGTGCACACCGCAGGTCATGGTAAGAATAGGCCTCAGCTCATCAGACAGCTTGTCATAAGAGGCGACTAACTGAGGCACCCGTGGGGTCCCCAGGTGTGAAAAGGAATAGGACCCCACCCATGTGGTTCCCGGATCCGTGTGAAAAGGAATAGGACCCAACGTCGTGATATGACTGAAATATAGTTGAAAGCGACGTTAAATCATGTTCATTCACTCAAATGTATTATCAAGAATGGTCGAATTGGCTCCACATTTGTAGGTGATGGCATTATCAGAGATTTTCCCTTACTACATGGATATTCTTATACTTTATCCATAAAGTGCTGCACAGTCTTCTTCTGATGGTATACATCTGATAGTCCAACATTTTCTGCTGGATATCTCGAGAACAAAATTTTGAGGTTATTCTGTAGTGTATCAAATACTACTGCTGTCTAAACCCTTGCCATATGTCATGCATGTGTAACATGTATTTGCACACATCATGCAAGACACTGAATGTTACAATGTATATTTTGTCTATTGCAGGTATCCTGTATCAATGCTAACTATACTGATAGTGGTCTGTTTGGCTTCCTGGCTGCTGCACAAGCCAAGGATATTGGCAAGGTAAGAGCAGCCCTGCCTTGTAAGGTGAAATTGTCCAGTTCTGTTAGCGATCTCGTCAAGAGAGGGGACTTATCCCTGTCCTTTCATATTGTACTCTCCCAGAATTGCCTCCAACAGAGTTACTGGTCACTCGTATGAAAATGATTGGAGTTCAGGTTCATGAATTTTTTATCATGCCTTTTCTTTGCACCCATAAAGTATATAAGGTGGAGTGGTGGTAAGATAGCGGGCAGTACTACACTGACATTCTATTGTCGAGTCACTATTATGTGGAAGCTCTGTGATGCTGCGGAAAACAGTCGAATCCCTATGTCTGAAAATAATTGACACCGGCTCAGAGATTAAGCCACTCCAAACGAATTCATGTGGGTACTGTACATACTGCGGGTCTGGGAGGCATTGCCTTGAGCATGTTGAGTGTTGTCAGTTCACTGTTTCCACAAGCAGATTTGTAGATTTGTCCTCTACATTGTGGACAAATCGAACTCCGTTTGTGTACATATCATGCGCACGTTCATCTTGAGCCCAATTAAATTGTGAAACAAATAATTCACTTGTTTGGCCTGATGGTAGAATTCTCAAACACAGTTCACATTTCATCTTTACAAATGCGGCACTCAAGTAGACAAAAGTCAATCGCTCAAAATTATATGAATTGGCTTCTCTGATGCCTTCAACATATTCTGAGTGAAACTTGGGAAATAAAAAATCTCTTGGTTGGCTTGATAGTAAAGCAGTTACCCAACAACAGGCGTACATGTATACTGTGACACTGCACGCATGTGCGCGAGTACTTTTGTCACATTCGGATTACATGTATTCGTATATATAATCTATAATTTTAATTGTCAATGAAGACATTTTGAGGTTCCTTCATAATTCTAAGAAAATACTCTCAAATGTTCATGGACACGAAAATATATTGAACTCGCAAAACTCAACCCTGATTCCCCGAACCATACAAACTTACCACACGGCCACTGGCGTGATCGCTAATTTCATAGACATATTTGGAATTACAACACTTAGTACCAGGTTGCAAAAAACAACGAATTGATTTTTACCCTGCGACCTGCTTGTGATCCAGAACCCTATTGAATCTGGACATGATTTGGTGGAAACTTGGATAGCCATCTTTAATTTATGCAAAACCATCACAGCTTTCTCGTTACCAAGATCTCTTTAAAATGACTTACCCTAGGCACACCAAAATTGCAGTGCATATCCATATGCTCGAGACCCAGAACCCTATTGAATCAGGACCCGATTGGGTGAAAAATGTTGGCCATCTTCATTTTATGCGAAACCATTAACCTTGTGTATCTCGGATACCATTTCACTGTTCAGTGTGAAACTTGGTATACATCATCGATACATCAAGAAACTTTTAAGGAATGACCGAACCAGTTTCCCTGATTGGGTGGAAACCTTGGCCACCATCTTTAATTCATGCAAAATCTTTAATGATGTATATCTCTGATACCATTTAAGTGTTCTTTACGAAACTTGGTATACAGAATTGATGTATCAAGAGACTTGCAATGAATAACCACATCAGTTCCTCTGAGTGGCAGGAAGGTTGGGCAGCCATCTTTAATTTATGCAAAATCATTAATGATCTCTATCTCTGATACTATTAAGAGCTTGATGTAAAATTTAGTATACATTATCGATATGTCAAGAGACTTACGATGAATGACAGAACTGGTTTCTCAGATTGGGTGGAAATCTCAGCGACCATTTTCAATTTATGCAAAATCATTAGTGATCTATATCTTTGATACCGTTTTAGTGCTTCATATGAAACTATAAATCATCGATACATCAAGAAACTTACAATTAATGACAAACAGTTTCTCTGATTAGGTGGAAAACTTGATTGCCATCTTTAATTTATGCAAAATCTATACCTCTGATAATGTTTAAGTGTTTGATGCAAGACTTTGTAGACATCATCAATACATCAAGAGACTAACAATGAATGACAGAACCATTTTCTCTGATTGGATGGAAACCTTGGCATCCATTTTTGTGAAATCATTGATGATCCAGATATCCTTTGATACTGTTCAAGTGTTCAGTATAATACTTGGTATAAATCATCGATACATCAAGAGACAAGTAATGACTGCTGGTTTCTCTGATTGGACGGAAACCTTGAGGGCCATTTTTAATTGCAAAATTTTTATTAATCTGTATATTTGGCACTTGACTGCTTGGTGTTCCTGACATCTTCAAAGTAGTATGGTTCAAATTGAATACATTAAGAATTGTTACTGCCGAGAGCTGAGGGGTTTTCAGATGCACAGCTTCGTATTAAATTTTTATTAAAAAGCACTTCTTGAACCAAAATGAAATTAACACAATTGGAACTTGATTATGTAATAACAAAATTAATATCAGAATGAATTTGGTTTGCGAGGTGTATTTTCAGAAATTTAGGGCAATTACCCCCAAAAATTGAAAAAAACCCTGCACATTTGCACGGTTTTACATGTACATGCATCCTATTAACAAGCACATTATGACTAATTCTGGACCAAGTTTTCTCATGTTTTACCAGCTATTGTTTTACTTCAAAATATTCAAAGTTGGCAGTTTTACTGCTGAAATGAACATTCTGTTTCTTAATAGGTCAGAAATCCATCTTGCTGCAAATCATTCTTTAGAGGCATGAGAGTTACTGGTATACATGTATGTTGTTCTGCTTTCTTGGATGAAAACGTCAACTGGTTCAGCAGTACATTCCAATGTAGATAGGATTACTTTAGAAAAGATGACCATTTACTGTCTAAAACAAACCGTGATACTACATGCTATAGATAATTGGACAAACTTGTCTCAGTGGTTTGATTGGAATATATATTATGTATCACATTTAATTTGTATTGATTATATACAGGTACTGATGGCAGCCTTTGGTCAGTTTGCTGGACTTTCTAAGAATGGTGTTACAGAGCAGGAGCTAGCCCGTGGAAAGTATGTCCTGCCAGAACCCGATTTTGTCTGCCTTATATTTTGGCAATCATAGTAAATAGGATAATAGTCTTGTACTAAGTCTACTGCACTAGGTTTATCAGTCAAATGTTACTTTTCCAACTCGCATATTTCCCCATTGCTCCTCCACTCATTTCCAAAATCAACAAATCTTCGCCTGGTTGTGAAAAAACAAGTGATAAATTCATACAAACTGCATTTGATATCCTCAACCCATTATGCATGCCTTCTCTTGATTCCTCTAGGAAGCAGCTGAAATCTGCTATACATATGTACCTAGAACACGGGGATAACATTGTGAGAGATATGGGTGAACAGGTGATGGGGCATGGGCAGATAGCCAGAGCTGCTGACATTGACAAGTACATTGACGCTGTGACAGTCAGTGATGTTTCTAACGTAAGTAGGCATGTCCCCATGATCATGTACTCTGTATGGGTGACATGTATATTGTGTGCACATATCTTATTGTTTTATATCTCCATACACTTATCTTGACTTGTCCAACATGTCCAAGGAACTACAAAACAGCATTTCCACTGTCGGTACGAGGAAAGAACCAATAAGATTTAAAAGTATGTTTATGATTGATAGACTCACTCCAGGTGAATGCAATCAGTTATTACCCTTCAGCCAAAACTCCTCAGGCAATTTTACCTGAAGGATATTGCCGTCGTCTGTGTCATCTGTTTGTCCATCCATTCGTCCATCTTCCTTGTGAACATGATACGAACCAATCAGAACCTACTCGTCGATTGTGTGTAGAGTGACATCATCCTCAAGTAGCGGCGTCATTCCTTCTAATACGGTGGTTGGGTTGGCCCAATATAGGTCAGCCAATCAGTAACACTCTTCTATGACACATTTTGAAATTCAAATGGTTTCGAGGTCAGTGACATCGCATGCCTATTTATAAGTTCTTTGAACACTGAGAGGGGCCAAATATATCAAGGAGCGTTGTGGGAACTTGGAAATTGGCTTTATAAAATGAAGATGGATATCTCAAGAAGGATTATAGCCAGGTATTCTAAAGTCATACCACATATCCAGCTGGTGATGGGTCAGAGGCTATTGAAAATGACCGACGTTGACCAAGGTCAAGTTCTAGTATTTACGATAATATTTGGAGGATTGAAATAGGTCTTCAAATTCATATTGCATATGCAACTGATGATTGGGTCATATACTGTTTATTATGATATAACATGAAGAAGTAAAGGTAGGCTTCCCAAATTGGTACTATGCATACATCTGGCAATGGCCCAGAAGTGTATTGGAGATGACTAACCTTGACCTATTTTGTCCAGGTCAGATTCTATTTAATAGGATATCTATTTTCTTAAGATCAAGTTCTATTCATTAAGTCTAATATCTCCAGATTTGCATTCTGCATACAATTAAGTGAGAAAAGAAACCTGTTGAAGATGACCGACCTTAATATACAAGCTCCACCAGAACGGCCGGGCAAACATTTTCCCATCAATTGAGGCTTTGGCGAAAATTGACATGGCCCGACATGCTGTGTATTTCTTGTTAGAGAGAACGTCAGTTAACCCTGCCAGATATCATTTATTACCCCTTGGCCATTTTAACCTCGGGGTAATGTCGTTGTCATGTATGTCCGTCCGTTACCGCATTTTAAGCAAAGCCGCTTGAGACACAACCACCAAATTTTGAACACTTATTTATCTAGTGCTTAATCAGATGCCTATCGAAAGTGGCTTCCCTCGGCTCTTATTTTACAGAATTATGCGCCTTTACAGAAAATATTAATTTCTATATCTGTCCTATATGCTTGAATGTAATCAACTATATCTGCAGAACTGTAATACTTAGCATGCTTAGTTCTATACTACATACACTGATCTGTTGATACATCCCTACACTGCAAATTGTAAATCCCACATAGTACTATCTCTTCCCCAATTCACACTACACATGGGTCTCGATCACTTGGGGAAAGCTGAGGGGTTTTGATTAGATCAATCTCATGTGTTAACCGAGTTCTCAAAGTTCTAAGCGTACATCGTTTGCAATGCACGTTTGCGGAGTGTAGACAATAATGTCTACTTTGGAGCTTGCCAAAAATAAATAGTTAAATCTGCATAAATTTTCTTTTTGCAGCATGTAGAACAAACTGAACTCTACAAAATGACAAACATTACTCCATGATATTGATATTATATCATGCTTGGAATCACTTTGTAATTCCCTCCATATAAAACTCCAGTACAGTTGCTTCATGTACCATGGCTCAATATTATAGGAAGACGTCATAATGTATTCATTTTCACTGACACAAACGTCATTGATGCCGTCTATAGCAATAACGTGAGAGTGTCGCTTCCATCTCATGCCCAGGGAAATTGCCGAAGGATAGATCACACGCCTCTATGACCGTACATGTCAGGGAACATGAATACATTATGACGTCTCCCTATGTAATTGAGCTCCGGTACACGTTT